>JAZDUA010001079.1:0-221622 GCA_038098605.1 Gryllus longicercus | reverse complement strand
GAACTGCTACGACTAGCAGAGATACACCAACGACTCAACCCTACTCGGCTCGCCATCCACTCTCGTCTCCCTCCCCCTCGCCGACATACAGTCGTTACCTGCCTGCGCAGTCTAACCAGTAACTTGCTTATATTCTCTCCTCTCATTGCAGCCACGCACGCCACCTCTGCCAGCATTTAAATTCCCACAACCACACTTCCCTTTTCAGACATATCCTCGTAAACACGATCGTTGAATTTCTACCCCTCTTTCAACCTTCCATTGCAGTGAACAGGACTTTCACCGTCCTCGAACTTCTCCGCCTTTGCTCTACCTCTCTTCTCCCTTCCAATGCCTTTGCATTAGTTGTCTTACAAATATAATACTTTTTATCCCGCCTCACCCGTCCATCTCGGTATTCGTCCAGCCTTTCACGATCCCACCACATCCCAACAGTTGCAACGACTGCCCCACGACCACGACCACGCCTACGCCCACGCCCACGCCCACGCCCCCGTCATCGCCCCGCCTCGCCCTCGCAGTCCGCCCCGGCCACCCACGTCCCCGCACATCCACGCCGGGGCCATCCATCGCCCGTCATTCTCTCCTTCCCGCCACCGCCATCCCCAATCCCAATCCCACCCGCGCTTTTGCCAATCCCCGCTCCCGCCATCACAATCCTGGCCGCCGCCAACTCAATTTCGAGCGTCGTCACTCGCCTATCCCCAATCCCCACCTCAAGCCATGCCAATCTATGCCCACCAGGCATTCCCATCCCCTTCCCCGGGTATCCCAACCGGGCCCCGCCAAACACGTCCCGTGTCTCTTCACAAGACTAGTAACGCCTACGTTGATGCCCGCATCGAAGCCTTGACCTTAGCCTGTCACGCAAACGCTGCTTCCACGTAGGCCGCCTTCGACCTGGCTGCTGCCTCCAGCGCTTCCGCCACCTGCGCCGCGCCGGAGAGAGCCCGGCGAAGCACAGCGCCCCCCGCGGGACGCGGCTCCTCTGCCGCTCTCCATAAGCCCCCCTCCCCCTCCCCTCCCCCACTTCATTTCCTCTTCCGCGCGCTGGAGCGCCCCCCCCCCCCGGGCTGCAGTAACAAGCGCAGCGCGGCCGCGCACGCCTAATTCCCGCCTTCCACCGGCTCTCTTCCACGCCTCCTCCACGCACTCCGTTCCCGACATCCTTCGCTTCAAATTGAACTCCTCCCCGGAACACGTCCCATCGCCTCGTGGGTGGTATCTTATTTCCACGGATTGCTAGTTTTACTAGCACCACTATTTTGGCTGGCTCAGAGACATTAAAGAGACACATTACTCCCTCGTTTCCGAGGTTGCGAGAAATGAGTTTTGAGATCAGGATGAAAAACCTCTCTCTATTCCCGTTACTTATCGGTGATGTGATTATTATTCTCAATATCATCAGCATGCTTCATTATTCCCAATGTAATCATTTTTAGAATAGCAGTTTGGCGCCGTTGTCATCCCTCTTGAAAGCAGTTCAGCCCGTCTTGCACCTCGTACAAGAATCCTCTCGAGCTACCGGACGCCGTTCCTTCCTCGCGGACCATTTTCTCCACTTCCACTTTCGCTGCCTCCGCCTCGCAACCGCCTCGATTCCACCCCCGCATTGCCCGCCCTCCGCTCCGTGGCGCCGCTCGTGCCAACCCCTCTGGACGGGGAAGGGCGCAGATCACACTGGCCCGCAAAGGTCAAAGGCACTTCTTTCTATAAATTATTGATTACATAATTACATTTACCGAGAATCTTTCAGTAAAACACAGGGAGAATCGATTTCGCACTTTTGAATAATAACTATTGGACTCAAATGTGAAAGTGGATTTTCTCACGAAACAATGGAAAAGGAATGTCGAAAAACTGATAAAACATTTTGCAATACTGCTCTTCATTCTTTGAGCACGTGAAAAATAATGCAATTCATGACATGATAACAGAAACCTTGAAAAGGCCATGTCAGTCACTCATTTTGAAATGTGTTCCTGGTAGACGTTCTGCTTACGAAAGTACATGAAAATGCTATGCTTACGAGAACTTCATTATTTAACTAACTACCGTTGTGCAAGAAAACATGACAATACTAATTAACAGAAGCCTGGAAAAAACGTTCATGAAGTATGTGACATTAATTTAACGATTTTTTTATTTTTACTACTTTGGATCTGAATCATTTTTACTTTCTGGGATAAAAATTGCCATTGAAATGACATGAACCACTTTTGGAGGCATTTCGGACCACTTTGCCTCGACGGAGGTGGTGGTAGTGGGGGTGGCTATGGCGCCCGAGGCCTCATCAAGGACCGGCTTCGACGCTCGTGCGCACGCGCATAATGGACGCCCCGGCGTCGTTGCGCCAAATTGCTTTCCGCCCGCGGCTGAGCGTCTCCGCGATCGCGCGCTCGCAGCTAGTGGCGCCTGCAGCGGCGGACGGAACGGCACTCCTCCCTTCTCGTCGCAACCTCATCCCGCTACGGTACAAGCCTTGGACGTGGTGGTGGAGGTGATGCCTCAAGCGGCGGTGGTGAAATTAAGAAGTGCTTGCGGTGATGAAAGCGATTGCGAAGACGGCGGAGGCGGTGACGGGGGCGGTGACGGGGGCGGTGACGGGGGGCGGTGACGGGGGGCGGTGACGGGGGGCGGTGACGGGGGGCGGTGACGGGGGGCGGTGACGGGGGGCGGTGACGGGGGGCGGTGACGGGGGGCGGTGACGGGGGGCGGTGACGGGGGGCGGTGACGGGGGGCGGTGACGGGGGGCGGTGACGGGGGGCGGTGACGGGGGGCGGTGACGGGGGGCGGTGACGGGGGGCGGTGACGGGGGGCGGTGACGGGGGGCGGTGACGGGGGGCGGTGACGGGGGGCGGTGACGGGGGGCGGTGACGGGGGGCGGTGACGGGGGGCGGTGACGGGGAGCGGTGACGGGGGGCGGTGACGGGGGGCGGTGACGGGGGGCGGTGACGGGGGGCGGTGACGGGGGGCGGTGACGGGGGGCGGTGACGGGGGGCGGTGACGGGGGGCGGTGACGGGGGCGGAGACGGAGGCGGTGACGGAGGCGGCGACGGAGGCGGATAGGGAGGGAGGAGATAGAAGAGAGGATGGAAGCAGCGCGCTGGAGACGGTGGAGACGGTGTTGGAAATGGAAGAGTCGACAATGAATACGATAGTGTTTTCAGTCGAGGTGGACCTGAGAATGCTGTATATATAATAATATTAATATATTTATCGGAGCAATGGAAGAGGCCTTGAAGACTGTTTCATGGAGGCACAATTAAGGAAGGAAATAGACGTGCAGACTGTGAAGAAAGGAGTTTAATCGTGAAGAGGATGAGAGATGGAGTTGATGAGTATATTGCTGATATCACAATGATGATTATTCGATACCCCTACTTCCGACATTCCTTTCTCCCAGACCCTAGCGATCTCTGAGAATTGGTGATGACATGATTTGAATGACGGAGGAATGTTAATATGTGCAGAGAAAATGGAAGAAAACAGAGAATACCTGCCGCGAACTTCCTTTGTCCACCACAAATTCCAACTGAATCGACCGGGTTTTGTATCTTGGTAGTAACAGACAGCAGGGGTACGATCTACTTGTTAGTACTTGATACGATAGTCATCGAGACGACAATAATAAGCATGGCTGCTGGAGGCGGGAGAGGCGGCAAAACTGAAAGAGGGCACGGGCTTAGACCCAGCGAGCGCCGCCGCCACTCGCAATGCCGTCTACGAGGGAGGATGCGACTCAGGTGGCCAAGTCGGATAGTCGTGGAGGGCGGTGTGGGCAGAAGCACAAGGAAGCCGGGGGGCGCGCGCAGGCCCGAGGGAAACAGAAGCACGGCGGCCGCGCGTAATGAAGCGAGACTCGGATCGGCTCCCGGAAGACGCGCCGCTGTTCTGCAGGGTTCTCCAGTGTTCTCCGGAATTAGTTGCGTTGTTTTTTTTCGTATTACAAAGATCTTCATTGTACAGTCCGCAGACCGGAGTAGAAAGCAAAAATATGCCATCCATCTCGCAATAAAGCAGAGAATTTCAAGATAAATATTGTTATTCCACGGAAAATGATGATAATTACGCATTTGTGTTCTAATTCAATGGCAAAATAGAACTTTAAATCATTTCGATGAATAAGTAGATATACAGATAAGAATAAGCTTGGCAAAACGGATGAGGAACGTCATACACATTTACTTTTAATTTTCAACCAGGTAATTAATCCATTCTCAAAATTCAACATGGATATTTTTATTAGCAGGATGTATCAGCCATATTTCACACTCAAATCGTAAACTACAAAAATATACATCTCACATGACATCTCTTGGAATAAGTAAGTGATATAGCAGCATCTCAACATATAGTTTTCTTATACCCTTTCTAAATTCCTCTAAGAAGGAAACAAATGTATTCAAAATAGAGGTTTAACTATTTAAACTGGCTCTGTTTACTTTCCCCAATCTTTTGAACAGGGTCTTGAAGGTTTCGATCTTAGGTCATATCATTTTTCTTTTATACTTTAACAAATTCCGGTTTGTGTTAATGTTGTTTTCCAATTACTGGACGTAATATTATAATTTCATCGAGAAAAGACCAACTTTGCTAAATTGCGCTTCCACATCAAGTAAAATACTATCAGATTATTGCTCGCTCAGAAATTTTATTATATTTTCTAAAACCCTCTTCTTAAAATTGGCATATTATATTACAGAGGTACGATTTGTATTCCGGTTTTTACTTTCCTGTATACGTCAGTATATACGGAGTAATATACGTAGTACAGGGAAAGTTATGTAATGCTGCGGAAAATCGATTTCAAGTTTCGTCAGAAATACACGTTTTGAGATCTCTTGATACCGAAAAAGTTATTTTTTTTTCAAAACGTCCGTCTGTCCGTCTGTCTGGAGTCTGTGAACATTACTAGCGCTTAAACCATGCGTAGGCTTTTTTCCAAATTGAAGAAACCCGTGTCCATCTGGCTCTGAGTTGAAGCATTGATATTTTGGAAAAAATCTTTAAAATTTGGGGGTACTTTGCATGAAGCCCCCAAACATTTTCAAAATTTTCTCAAAAACGTCTCCAATTTCTTTCTTTAAATTTCTTGTAAAAATAGAGTAACATACACTTGGTCCGATTTTCACGGTTAACTCTGAATTTGAGGTAATTTTAAAAGTAGGTTTTATTGAGTGTATTCTTACAACTACAAAATTGAAGATATAGATTTTTTTCCTTCCAATAAAATTTGTTCTCCAAATGAGTTCTTTCATTAAAGTTCTGTACATTTTTTGAAAATATAAGTAGTTTTCGCACAATATTGTGTGCAATATGTGAGAATTTAAAAAAATGCAAAAACAAGATTTTCTTAAAAATTGCACCAAATTTTTTCTTTAAAATTTTGGTAGGAATAGTGCTCAATGCACTCTAGAAGATGACATAAACACTATACTACTCTAAATCTTTATCTTTTTCGAAATTACAAAAATGTAATTTTTTGACTTGCCTCTCATGACGTTAATATTTATATTAGCTGCACTTTGTTCACATTATTGTATATTGATGAGTACATGTTCTTTAAAAGTTTCTCGAAAATTGCACCTTTTCTGTGAAAAGTAGCTCAATTTTCAGAAACGCTCATATGCCACTTTCTCAAAAAAAGGCTCCAAATTTTTTCTTCAAACAATTCGAATGGATTGCGCTTTTTAAGTAACTCTCTAACGTAAGATTAATGTCGGTGTATTTGCTTGTTTTTTTTCAAATTACACAAATGTAAATATTTTGAAAGATCTCTCACCCCGTTGATATGCATATATCTAGTAATTTGCAAACACTATTGTATTTGTGAGTTGAAGTACTTAAAATGATTTCAAATGAAGTTTTTTGAAAACTCCAAAATTTTCCGTGTAAAAGAGCTTTAAATTTTGAATTTACAATACCGCATAAACACTAGTTTTGTTAAAAACGGATAAATATTTTATAAATAAATTGCCATTCAGGACGAAGTTATATTGTTCTTTAATAATCTTGAAGTAATATTTACGCTCTACAATTAGGAAACCGAAAATTTAAGAAAATGTCAAAAAATGTAAGTTGGGAGGCGAAAGATGGCAGCAGGCAAGAATATGTGGCATGTTTGAATAGATAACCAAGACCAAAGAAATAGAAAACTAGTACGGGAAAGTCAGCGCCATTTTGTAGCACCACTTGTTTGACGTTGATAAAAGATACTGTAAATCAAAATTTAATTAATGTGCAATTCACACTCTCACCAGATTAATTACAGGAAAATAATGTATTCACTAGAGTACATGTTTTAGTTCTACACTTCTATTATATAACGTACTATAATAAGTTAAGGTTCTTGCCCAGAATGTATTCTCATATAACGAAACTAGAGGCATTACGATTTTGGCAAAACGTGAGTTACGAGATTATTAGAGCAAACGTGAGACTTTTTTCCTGGAAATAAGCTGTTGAAGCAACTAACGATGTGGCGAAATGGCTGCTGTCCGAAGTTCACCTGAAACTAGAGTAATAGCTGCAGAGGATATGAAGTGAGAATTTCCTCTCCACTTTTATTAGAAAAGTTTTTGCTTCTTAACGCAATCACCTAATCCAATAAGTCGTTACGCTGTAACTTTTGAAATAGGAGCAATACAAGTAAAAAATCCTTCAAATAATATAGAAAGTCAAGCAACATGATATATTATTTGACAAATCTCTCTACTCTGAAAGTGTCATTATGGGTTCCCATTTTCTTAGAAGCCATAATAGTAATCACCATTAGTATTCATGAGGTAGAAATACAAATGCTTCTTGTGGAAGTTCTAGTCATCTGATTTTGCAAGCAGCGCAATTACCTCACCTTACAAAATCACCCTGCCATACACGCGTTATCGATTGTTACCCAAGTTGAACTTCATGAGTTACGAGGTACAAAGCATTGCTTACTGACATGCGAATTTGCATTTTAGCTAATACGTCTTTAATTTTACTTTATCTCATAATTCGCAACAATTGAAAATAGTATGATGAAATTAAAGCGCGAATTTAATTTTTGTGAATGAGGAGAAAGAGAAATTAAGTTAAGAGAAAAAAATGTTTATTTTTCTAAAATTTCATAATTGTATGTACTATTGATTAAGACAACATCATAATACCCAAAAATGAGTATAAATACCGACTACGATGATCATTCGTGATGAAAACAAAGCAGATTCCGAAGGCTCCGAATCGTCGTAGGTGCTCTCTTTGCTCTAAATAGTCGCGGTTTGTCTTCCTTCAGCTACTCGCGGCAAAATGGCAGAACAACTATTGACATTTGAAATGGATATTATGGAATTACTAGAAGTAAAAGTGGAACCAAGAGGTCCATTTGTGTCTGACAACGAACGCTGCGTCTAGAAAGGTTTCGGTCGCAACACGTACACGAAAATTAGTTTGAGGCTGCGATGTCTGCTATCCCTCTCACAGAATTTTGCGTTAATTTATATGCAGACAAACCCATGCTCCATTACATTTTCAGCAGTGTGAGCCATATGAATCAGTTGCTTTCTGTACGCCACTAGATAGTCAATTTCGTTATCTTTAAAAGTGATTATGTATTGTAACGAGTCGAAATTAATGTTACGTCAGTCAGATGTTACAGTTGGTATTTGATCAGTCAAGACAATATATATCGATAGAGCCAACAGGAATAAAATCACAAGTGAGCAATATTGTGACATGGAGACGGTCCACTGAAGAGGTCAGACCAACCACCAGGGGGAAAATTAGGTTCTGGAGTGAGGACGACTGAAACAGCATTTCAGTCGGAGTGGGGTAACTCAACCGGGAATTTGGACATCAGAAAAGCAATGCGATATTGGTGGTGCATTTGATTGAGGACAATATTTGGAAGAGTCGATATAGTGAAGTGTATTACATATGGAATTGGAAGTAAATGAAGGATTTTTGTTATTTAAAGGTGAAGAAGGTAAACCTAAGTAACATTACTGAAAATTGTTAAATTAATTAAAGGTTGTATTGTGATTTTCAGCTTAAAAATAATACTATGCAAAGGTTTTTTGTTTTTATTATTATTTTGAATAAACATTCTCTTTTATTTTGAATTTGAAAGCGTTTTGATTTATTATTTCAGTAAGTTTCCAAATTATAATCTATGGCGTATGCCACAGAATCATCTGCCAGTTAACAAATAATTAAAATGATATTTTTATTTCCCCTATGAAATAAATCTATTGATGGAAAAGTAAAAACCGTAACAGTACGAGGTTACTGTTACTGACGCCAGGTGCCATAAATTAAACGAATCGCGCTGGCGTCGCCTTGACCGGGTTGGGGAGTTGGCTCCCACGAAGCAATGATCACAGATCTTTGCAACGTGAATGTAAGCCATTAACTCTAATACTAATAACAATAAAGTGTTTAAACAAGGTCGCGTCCATCAGTTTTCCTTCTGTCGTGATTGTGTAAGGGCAGTTCAAGACTTCAATATCTTCAGTTACCAGTGTGACAACTTCAATCAGAATCGAAACACTAGATCGACTGAAAACAGACTGATCGACAGATTACCTCACAATGATGTCACTGATATTGCTGATTAGTCGACAAAAGTCACTGAATTATGGTTTTGAAAATAATATTAACATTAATCAATGCACGCATTTAATAGTGTTCTTGCGAAGTCATAAATTGCCAATTCGCATTACTATTACACATTCAAATTATTTTAGAAAAAATATATAATAATAGTAGTAATAATAATGATAATAACAGTAATAATAATAATAATAACAGTAATAATAATAATAATAATAATAATAATAATAATAATAATAATAATAAAGGTAGCTCAAATAATGAAAAAAAATAACAATGAATGGAGGGGAGCGGAAGGGGAAGGGGCCGAGGAAAGAGCGGCCGTCGCCGCTCGGGGTCAACGATGCATTCGGCGATGAAATGGCCAGCCCGCGGCCACGCCCTTCATCCCTCAAGAGCCCCCGCCCCCGCCCCCGCCTTCGCCCCCACCTCCACCCCCGCAACCGCCTCCGCCACCGCCTCCGCCCTCGCATCCGCCCACGCCCCGGCCTCCGCCCACGCCCACGCCTCCGCCCCCGCCCCGGCCTCCGCCCCCGCCCCCGCCTCCGCCCCCGCCTTCGTCCCCGCCCCGCCCCGCCCCGCCCCCGCCTTCGCCTCCGCCCACGCCCACGCCTTCGCCTCCGCTCCCGCCCACGCCTCCGCCTCCGCCCACGACCCCGCCCCCGCCTTCGCCCACGCCTCCGCCCACGCCTCCGCCTACGCCCACGCCCACGCCCACGCCCGCGCCCGCGCCTTCGCCTCCGCCTTCGACCCCGCCTCCGACTCCGCCTCCGACCCCACCTCCGCCCACGCCCACGCCCACGCCTTCGCCCCCGCCTTCGCCCCCGCCTTCGCCCCCGCCTTCGCCCCCGCCTTCGCCCCCGCCTCCGCCCCCGCCTCCGCCCCCGCCTTCGCCCCCGCCTTCGCCCCCGCCTTCGCCCCCGCCTTCGCCCCCGCCTTCGCCCCCGCCTTCGCCCCCGCCTTCGCCCCCGCCTTCGCCCCCGCCTTCGCCCCCGCCTTCGCCCCCGCCTTCGCCCCCGCCTCCGCCCCCGCCTTCGCCCCCGCCTTCGCCCCCGCCCCCGCCCCCGCCTCCGCCCCCGTCTCCGCCCCCGCCTCCGCCCCCGCCTCCGCCCCCGCCTCCGCCCCCGCCTCCTCCCCGCCCCCGCCTCCGCCCCGCACCCGCCTCCGCCTCCGCTAATCATTCAAAGGACAGCGTCAAAGCTGTTCCTTCAATACGCACGTTGCCTTTGGGTAAGATAACGAATGCTTTCTGACGGCGTTTCTCAAACTGCGGGTGGACCGCTCGTGGTCCAGCTCCGATGGGGGATCAAAAACGCACGTGGAGGAAATACGACAGGAAAGAGAAATTGGAGAAAGCATTAGGTCTGAGAGGGTGAAAAGGAATTAACGATTCCGATAAATAATCAGGATTGCAAATTGGCCAGTTTTGGTCGACGAGGTCGACGTACATAATTTCAAGGGGAGATGAATTTATGAACAAAATGAAGACAGTTTTCCCTTTTTGCGAAGCACAGACTGAATAAATACTAAATAGTATGGTCCGAAGAAAAATACAATTCCAATGTTTCCAATGTTTTTTTGATTTGAAAAGTTTTTAATTTTATAAATTATAAATGAAGCAACTGTTTGGATATGGATTAATTCTTCAAATCGCCTTAAATGTATATCTTTGATTTATTTTAATTTACTTTTGTTTTACTCGTCTTGCTAGCTATATACATGGTTCGAAGAAATTCATAATTTAGAGCAGGTAGGCGATCTTACCTCCTACAGTACTATCTAATACATTAAAAAGTTACTTAATCCGTTATTAACAACTGGTGATTGCCACCTTCCAAAATTCATTTCAGAGATAAATTTACTCGCATATTCCTACAATTTATATATCACGTAATGGAGAAAGAAAAAAACCCACTCCGTAAACTGTAGAAAGGTTAGAGTCATTCTTAATATTCAATCAAAATTGCGTACCTCATTATTTCGACAACTTCAAGTAATGAAGCTCCCGCAGTAATATATTTCCAAGTGTTCTGTTTACTTCAATTATTCGGATTGCTCAAGTATGTTATTTTATTTTATTTTTATTCCCAAGATCGGGATTAAGTGACCGTTTGCTTTCTATGACAAGTGAGATTCCACTATTCGCAATTCTCTCTGTTCTGTCTTCTTTTATTTTTCTTCTCATTTTCGTTCTTTGCTAAACGAAATGCGTCTTTTTACAAAAACTCAAAATGGTTTCACAAACCTTTTCACTTACTTCTACCCCGTACGGTAATTTGAAGGTACGCTACACTCACGTTGATTAGCCCTGGTATAAAGTAAATCCACTGAGCTCTGAAAATGATCTGGAGTTTCTAAAATAATACTGGTAACGGTATCGCAATCGATCGACCTTCAGATTTTTGGCGGGCGGCTGCATCGTGTGTCGAAAAATTAAAGAGGAATCTGACTTGACTGCAATCAATGACATTGATTGATCTCAATTGCAAAAAGAAATTGACGATTTGTTCAAATGAAATTAAAATAAATCCAGATAAAAACAAAACAATAACAACAAATACAAACAAAATATTTTTGCGAAGGCTCTAACATAGTAAACTTTACAAAATACAATGAGTCGAAATGAAATTCCAGAGGTAAGTAGCTCTATTTGCACGTAATAATTTGAAGCAACCTCATCTTGCTGATCAGGCAAAATACAAAGGTTTGTAATCGGGAGACTGTGGAGCTGTTGCCAAGATCTTAGTCTCGGGCAGTCATACAGAAGGCAGCTGTGCACAATACACGCTTTATCTTTTAGATCGTGACAAAATTTGAAGGTATCTCCTATTCCGAGCTTATTCGCACTTTGGTGCAAAATTCTTTGATAATGCAGTGATAACCTTTCTTCGTCATCGACTATTCTATAACTCACAATTCTCAGACTCCAGATGAAGATATGCAAATACCCTATATGCATTGCCACAAAGTAAACGTGCTTTCTTTAGTGAAAATTACATCCGACCACCACTCGGGCCCCTTGTCCACGTTCAGTAGTGCGAATTCCAGCCTGTCCTTTTTACGTTTTTTTTCCTTGCTACTCTTGCATCACGTCTTTAGTTTCTTAGAACTTTCCTCTGGGTTCCGGGGTACAGTTTCTTTCCACTTTCTTCTAAAAACTCAGCAGCACTTTTCGGCGCTCTCAATATTCTTCTTCAGTTGCTTCAGAATTAGGCGCCTCGCTCTCAATGAGTAAGACTCATTAGGCGACCCCTTTGCGGTAGGATTTCTATTCCATACTCTCGTTCATATCGCCTTTCGATGTCGTGGACTTTGTGGCAGATTGAGCACTTTGCCAACTTGTCTTGTAGAATAGCCCTATTCATGATTGAACACCACACGTCACTGGCCTAATGGAGTAATCCGTCCTTTGCTGCCCATTGTTGCACTTTCAACGCGCAAGAGGTACTGGCCCGAACTCTTCAAAGTAAGAATGTCACTGATGTGCAGCCGCGGCATCTGGCAGCACTTTCAGTGCTGGTAGGAAACTTAGCAACGTTATTTGCCTAGGTGACCGAATTTTAAAGTGGTGGATTTCGTGGACATTTTGAGCAAACTAGCAAACAGAATTTTTTGTTCGAGCTCTAAACAGTCAAAGCTATAAAAATATTACATATGTTGAGTCCATAGAGTATATATGTAATGTCCATGTACTTATCTTTGGTGCTTCAATGTCTTCTTGTTAGTAAACTATTTCAGATCAATTACAAATGATTAGGGTGAGTGAATATTAAACTGAGTACCAACTAGATGGCTTAGAATGCTCTTCATTTCGTTAGGCGCGTATTCCGGAAAGCTAACTATAACACGAAAATACAGGCTTACACTTCCTTAGCTCCTGTAAAGGAATGCGGAGTAGTACGATGGGGTCCTCAGAGGAAAGGTCACTCTGAAGCTCTAAGCCGAGAGCAGACAAAGCGGCTAAATGCGTGAACAGAGGCAATTGGGAATCATTTCCTAGAAAGGCACTCGACTGTGTGATATCTTCAAGGCGTACACAAAGCTACCACAAGGGTAATGGAAAGCTCTCAGAGAATAACCTGCAACACCATGTTGCGTAAGAAGGGGCAACCACAAACACAATCACACACACACACACACACACACACACACACACACACACACAAAATAAAATGCAGAAAAAACGGATAAAGGAAAATTCAGCTCTGTAAGTAGGACATCCAATGGAACAATTTACCAATAGAAGTGTTAGTGGCTCTTCCTGGAAGCATGCAAGGTATCCATTCAGGGCTTCTCAAGAGCGTAAGTGCAAGTGCAGTGAAGTGCAATGGCGATTCAGTGGCACAGTACGGTGCATTTATTCTTATCGTTCATGTGTAAATTATTGGGTAGGGAATGGACATGCAGTCAACAGATGTGATGAGTGTGACTAGAGAAGGAGCACATTTTACCTATTTTTATATATTTTTATTTATTTATTTTGTTCATTTGTGTTCTACATTCACGTTATTATATTTTTATGTACTGTTTCTCTTATTATGTATTGTTTCTTTTATATTTGTACTTATTGTTTGTTTAACGTTTGCAGGAAAAAAATATTATGATTATATTATTATTACTTTTGACATTCCCATGAAGACTAGAACATTATCAGTAGAACTTAATCTCAGCTCAGTTCACATTTTAACTGAAAGCTTGTTTAATTATACCACCCTCTTCCAATTATTTTGATCCTTCACTGACCAATTTCGACTAAAACAACCCAAATTTTGGTGTGTGCTCTCACACTCTCGAATTGTCGAACTCTGAAACAAAACTACTTTCAACGAGTGAGGAAGTTTAGAAAGCCCCGGACATCAAGTGGATTTATGAAGTAATCCTTCGGAAGTTTGAAATCTTGTCTCCGGTAAACTTTTCCATCCGGAGGGATGAAATGTTGCTGGACAATTTCAAGCTGCTGCGTCCTCAATATCGAGGCAACCCAGGGCGAAAAACTTGAAGGCAGGAAACTTTAACGGCCTGTTAAATTCCCTCGGGAGCACAGAACTATGTTACGTTGCAGTGTATAGAAGGGTCTAACTCATCTCAAGCTGGCTAATCACTAGAACGCAGATTCTGATGACCTATTTTTTTAAAAAATGACATGAAAAATGACTAAAATATTAGGATTAAATGACCTAATTTTTAAAAATTACTAAACAAATTGTATGAAAATGTTTATTTTTCAATGAATTTTACAATTATAAATAAAACTTATTTATATAAAGTTATACATAGTATAAAGTCTTTATTTTAGGAGGAAATATAATCCATAGATCTTCCAACAGTCAGTATCGAAAGCCCGATGAAGTTTCCGAAGATCCGTGTAATTTTGAGAGTGAGAAATTGAGAAAGAGAAAAATATAGTCCACTTCAGTAGTGAATTTCATCATGAACTGATGATACAAGAAAAACTTTGTTTTAGTCTGTCGTTGTAAATTCGTGAATATTCACTAACAAAAATACACGAAAAGGAACCAAAATATTAAAAATTACAAAAATGGTACAGGTAAAAAAAATGACGTTAAAAATTAAAAAATGCAAAAATTACAAAATATAACGCAATTCTATCACCTATATGTCGTGATAAACTCATTACAAAATATAACGCAAAATTACAAAATATAACGCAATTCTATCACCTATATGTCGTGATAAACTTTGATTTACAAGTTAACAGAATCCGAGCCCTGCTAATCACCAGAACAAAACCTCCAAATAGTTTCTAACGTTCTAGTTTTTTCATCAATCATTTTCAATCAAAACGCAAACATATCAAATCATATTAATACCACCACGTATCGGGGTATGATAAATACAAAAGAATCTTACATTACTAACAAAGTATTTTAATTACTGTAATTCTGTGTAGAAAATGCGGGCTAATATGATTAGCATTATAGTAATACAGGTTCATTTGTAATTTAATACCACGCAAGAATCAATTAGAACAACAAACCTATAATTATTTGTTTGGAACGCTAGATAAAAGCTTAATAACTATTAAATGAAATTCTGGGCGCGAACCCAAAGAAGAAAAATCCTACTTGTGATCCAACACTAGTTACAAACATTTTGGTAGGTCCTTCCAAAGAAGGACCCGCCAAAAGCAATGGGAGAGGCGCAGTTCGGGTCCATATTGTAGAGATTTTGTGAAAATGTCTATGTTGGCATTATAACAAATGTTAAATATTAATGTGATTGAAATATTACTTTCTTTAATAGAATGGTTATACAGAAGAGTACAATGTTTATGGTCTGACGGTTATCAGGCAAGTGAATGAAAATTCTATCGCATAGTGGCAGGGCCTCTCGTTGCCGAAGTTAAGCACGTTCCCCTCGCACTAACGTTCACCTTCATTGTAATTTGTAGTCAGGTGGTCGTCAATTCAATTGATCTGTTGAATTCTCAGCTTGGACCCCAGAGTTTTTGGCTTTCCAGTATTCTCTTTGAATCGACCTTATTTCTAAAATTCCTAACACATTTTTGGTTCATATGAACGACATTTGAATTATTCTAAGAGTTGCAACTGACTTCAAATTTTCTCTTTTATTCCAGGAATTATTTTTGTTTCACTTGAGGTTCTGGAATCACTTAGACATCAACACCACCGTCCTATTAAGCAGCACGTTCCCGGCCTATAAAAGAGTAGACTTCGAAAAGCGATTTCGAGATTATCCTGCGCAAGCACCATTCTCGATGCGAGCGTCTCAAGTGGCCCCCATCGTGCGCGAGGAACAGGCATCAGCACTGTCTACCCGTAGTAGCACGCTTGTGGGCACTTTATCGGTCTCGTAAGGATAAGCGATTCAAGTCATACAGTATTGGTCACACGAAGTTCGAATCGGTCACCAAAGTAACAAGCTGAAATAAATTTTCACTCCAAAACGAATCTGACCCGTTAACTGGTATTTCCAACGTTGCTTTTGGATTTGAACATTTTCATCGTTATGCGATAAAAATTGGGTTATAAGGAAACTTCTATTCCAAACCACCTCGTTTACACCCAACAATCTGTCTCCTCCCTTGCTAGCAAAGGTCTTAGAAAGAAACAACTAGCAAGTATTGTAAAATTTATTGTATTTAATGTTTTGTTTTTTCTAATTTATCAAATATATCTCTGGTTGAAATTGGTAGTGGTCGCTAACGACCTTAGATGCTTTTAAAGCGACCTAATTTTTTTTTTTAAGTTCAATTCTGGTGGTCACGGAAAACATTCCCCATCATTAAATAGTTTTTTGAAAGAAATACTCGATCTTGGAGCAAATACAATGTGTGATTAACATAATTATTAAAATTCTGGAATACAAACAAAGCTACTCTTCTGTTTTCACCCCAAAATTCTGTTCTGTACCCACCACAAAATGTATACCTTGTCAATTTTATATTACCTGACCTTCATTTAGTAAAATTTAACAACGAATTATCTCCTCTCCTTTTACTTATTTTTCTTTCTCCAAGGAAGTATGTCCAGGCCAAATTCGTAGTTGTACCGAATAGGTTAACCACGTCAATGAGATACCTTCACAGCCTCAAAATTTCGCAGATAACAGCGCTGTATTGATCTCAAACAACGACCCTAGTTAAACATCCACAAGTCTAGAAAATCATCCGAGATAATCTCCAGTTGCAACAAAATAGTGAGCTCAAATCAATTAAATCAACCCATGTAACTTTTACTCTACAAATTAATACATTATGTAAAATCTCGTAAAATGAAAGGTTTAATTATTGACAACTGCCAGATTTGTACACTGCGAAATACCTTTACTATATGTGGCCAGCATGCAATGTTTATGATAATTACAAGAGGTGTATTGCACTTTTTTACTTTTGTAAGTGAAATCCTACGCTGTCTGGAGGCCCGTGTGGCAACTGTGCACAGGGCGCGGGGTCTTCCGAGAGGCTAAACAACCATATTCTTTTCAACTGGGCATCTTAAGTATAAGTGAATTCATCTTCATATTTTAAACCACAATATACACCATAACTGAATAATTTTATGTTTTTATAAATATAAACGTTTAGTTAACAGGGTTAGGAGGGAAATGATATCAGAATTTCCAAGAAGTCGAGAGCAAGGACACCTCCGAATTCCAATTTGATCTCGCTCTTGGTGCCGACGCTGCTTTGTTTATAACTCTCATTTCATTCACATCCAACATCAGTAACGAAATGCAATAACAATGGTAGGTGCTGCACTATGAGGGGTCCACAACAGGTAATGCCCTCATGTCCAAGAGAATGTCTCTCATCACTTTAATTTGGTTTTCTAATTATCATGACTTTTAAAGTGCCATAAACTATAGTACGATTTATTTAGTCGTGCACTTGATGTAAATCAGCTGTTGCGGTCTCGTCCAATCGGGAGCTTATATGTCGCTACAGTGACGTCACTATGGGGACGTCCAATCTCCCGATTGGATGAAACCGTCAACAGCTGATTTGAGTGCACGGCTTAATAAATCCTAGTGTAAATTAATTTAGTTGCGTGATTGAAATATGTCTTGTTCACCTCAAGTGAAGTCATTCCAACTTCTTTCCCTATTTTACAAATCCAACCATTAAAGTAAGAATATAACAGAAAAGGTGTTGGGCTTTGTAGTGCATCTAAACTGGTTACGTGAAAAAATAATTATGCATGATATTTCGAGAGCTACTCGTAATCCAGGCATTCATCTCGATCGGAAACTAACCTGGAAATGCAGGCATAACTATAAAACAATATCTGGGATAGCTGGCGCACGCATTGCCCAGGATTTGCCTAAAGATCCTTCCCACTAGCACCAACAACTGCACGTTCAATATTTTATTTGCTGGTATTTACGGATTATTATTTTCATTCCAAAGCGAAATAATAACGGCATTTTCGAAGCTAGAGAGAAAGTTGCAAACAACGGAAACATTCAGTAATAAATGTTATTTCGGATAAAATATTTAAAAATATCTACTAAAATCTCAACGTTTTTTGGCACCGAAATGAAACTTGAAGATTACTTTGATTCGAGTTGATAGAGCTACGTAAGGAAAATATATTACAAAATTATCCGGGCGCTATTTATGACAAATAATTTGATGTCATCGATATAATAGCTAAGTATCAGAACAGCAAAATATTTTCAATGATGAATTCTAGTTTTAATTGCTCTAGAGGTAATAATGTTAATTGTGATTTCTGTTATCTATTCTGATCCCCGCGTACTTTTCGGGTCGAAGTCCGATTGTTCTCCAAGTAACTGCCCGCTCCTCCGACAGGGAGCGCGCGACTCGACGCGGCGGTCGCACCGAAACAGCGCAGTGGCTGCATGGTACGGCGCTGCGGGCGCAACCGTCGCATCGATCCGTACGCCGGCGGCCTCTGTTAGCGCGGCGGCGAACTACCTTCTTCAAACGGCTCTGGCTGCCGCCGCCGACGATCCCCATGGCCCAGCAAGACACCGCCCCCCTCGCTTGCTCCTCCACCGACATCAGTCCCGCATTGTCCCCGCGTGAAGGGCCCGCTCGCTCCCCTAGGCCCTTTGACCTCCGACACGCGCCTCTCCCCGCAGGCGGCCGAAGAACCTGACGGGCGACGACGCATCGCCTCCATTGATCGGCCCCCGCCCCCCGAGGGCTTCCCTCAGAGAGCGCGCCATCTATCAAATTAAGGTAGAATGACGAATACTCGCCCATCTTGCCACTGCATAAAGCAAGATGTGTCGAGGTCACAATGTGACTCCGTCACTGTAGTATTACCTCTCTAAATTGGGTTATTGCTTCCAGCACAATGGAATTCAAATAATTATGATTTCTCCAATAAAAGTTATGTTTTTCTTCGTTATTTTTCTTATGAATGACCAATTATAAAAAACAAGATTCTCAAAAGGATATTCTGTGAAATAATCATATCCTTTCTGAAAGTCGTTTCAAATAAACAGGGGCAATTAAGTGCAGGTATCATTGTCGCTGCTCGAAATCTGGACTCAAAATTAGAATTTATAATAAAATGTGGATCTTCTCTGACATTTAAAGTTTATACTCATACTATTTCAAGTTAAAGGGTGATTAAACTATCGCAGATTGGAGCCAGAACTCACGCGGCTATTTAACAGCCAGAAATGTATGTAGGAATGCGCATCGCAGTTGTTACGATAGTACGTCCTTGGACCGAATTTTAGATTCTGTAACCGGAGTAACATCATTTTCAGACAATTATTTCGCTTTTTATAATTAAGAAACAAAGAAGCAGTCGAGAGCTCAAATTTGAAAAAATTAGTGTCATAATCGTATATTTAATCCTGATGTTTTGTAATGAAGAAATATATCACCTTAAAATTGATGTCTACGTTTCTTCGATATTAAATATATCACAAGAATCAATAATCATAATCATTTGCAAAGACAACAGTGTTTGGAGGAGTTCATTTACTATGTTACACTTTTTTCAAACATCTTTGAAAATTACGTTACGTTACATCTATTGTGAATATTACTTATATATTACGAGTACATTGTCACATGCAGCACAGTTAAAAAATTCATCACGGCAGAGGAAATTGAAATTTCTGTTGAACTCGTATTTTTCGAGGGTGCGTTTTGAACCACACTTTTTAATTAATTAATGATATTCATTGTTAATCATTTAATGATAAAAATTAAAATAAATGTTTCTTTAAAATTACTTTCAAAATTTAAAATCTAGTTTTCAATCGAGTTTGTATAACTGTTTGGTTTTCTACCCGCACTGCATTTATACACTTCCCTCGATTTCTTCTCCTTGTCGCGTGTCTCACCTCGCATTGACATTTGCTCCTTCTATTTCGGGGCAACGAATTACGAACGATTAAAGGAAGGTGGACGGCCCATTACCATAACTCGCGCGCCGTCGGCCGCCGCTTTTCGCAGTGCCATCTATAATTCACTGCGCTGCCGTTTGCGGCCGGCGCCACAGCCGCCCCCGCCGTCACCGCCCCCGCCCCCGCCGCCGCCGCCGCCGCCGCCGCCCCCGTCCCCGTCTCGCCGCCGCCGCGCGGAGTTGGGGCCGTGCCGCAGACCGCTTTGCATATTGGCGCGGTTCTCCGGGCAATTTGCATGAGGGAAAAATAGGGGACGCGCTCGCTGAGTTATGTAACCGGCGGCGCCACAGGGCGAGGGGCAAAGGGCGCGGGCAGACAGCTCGGGGGAGGGGGGGAAGGAAGCGACCATGATGAGGGGTGAATGGCAGGGACAATGGAGGCGAGGGGTGGGCAGATGGGGAGGAAATTGAAGGGGTAGCGATATGGTTGATTGAACAACTTAGGGCAATTGAGCCAAGGCGCAGAAATAATGATAATGGTAGGCGAAGCGGAAATAAGCGGGTGAGGTAGTTGTAATAAAGAGACAGTTGGGGAAATCTTCTCCGAAATCTGTAAATATGTTATGTTTTTTTATATGTACTTTACTCGATGCAGGTGACGCTTTTGGACGTCCTTTGATACGAGTGATAAGATGTGGTCACCAGGGACGAAATGGGTTCCGTGGGTGGCGAGTCACGAGGGCGACCGAATCGCGAGAATGTTGATACTGGAAATATCAAAGACGAGGAAGGCGGGGTTTATTGAAGATCAGAGTCGCAAAAGACAAAATTCATAAAAATGCTGGAACGTAGAATACGACGGAACTCGCAGTTGGCTGGAAATGGCGAAGATGCACCCTTTGATGAAGACCAAAAAGAATTGAGTTCATATACCGTGCACCGATTCAACTAGAGAATCATCAGGTTCTGTGAAGGAGATAGCTGAAAAAAATGTTCTCGTATGAGCCTTACCAGGATTGTAGAACAGCAAGGAAAACTCTTTTGGGGAGCAAACGTAGGAGTGCGTTGTTTGAAACGAACAGTGTTTGCAATGGTGAAATAGTCTAGTCGCCCTGGATTGTGGTGTTGGGTGGTGTAGCAGCAGTTGTGCTCGGTGCAGGGAGAGCTTACGTAAGGTTCAATCATCAAAGGCGGAAAGGCCACGCGGCCAATTCCCGGCCCTGCATCCGACGAGGCTTCCAAAATTCAGCAGTGCTCGTGAGCGGTCAGCGCGGGGCCGTCATTATTTGATGACGCGCCCCCCACGCTCCCCCCCCCCCACAGTGCCGACCTCTTGGCGTGCTCCCACCGCACTTTCGTCCCGCCCCGCCCCGCCCCGCCCCGCCCCGCCCCGCCCCTCCCCGCCCCTCCCCGCCCCGCCCCGTCCCGCCCCGCCCCGCCCCACCCCCGCCCCGCCCCACCCCGCCCCGCCATTTGAGGGTGACAGAGGTTGCTGCGGTCTCATGAAATCCCGGCGAACCACCAGGACACTCACTCCTGGTGCACATTGCAATTATTCAATAGCTGCGTACTACGTTCGAGGAAGACTGGTTCCGAAAATTATGCCCCAAAATATAAGGCATTTGAATGAACAGAGCCCGGAATTTAATGACCTAAGAATATTGCAAAATGAAGATATAAAATCAGGGTATTATTTCAATGTAAATATCTGAGACATTCCTAAAATGATATAAGACGAAAAATGAAATATTTTATATTGTTTGTACAATGTGTAATCAACAGAAAATAAAATTTGGAAACGTGGTTTTCATGAACTGAAGGGAAAAAAATGTGGGGTAAGAAATATTTGGAAACACTCTTGCCAATGTTTTAGTAACATTCTTTACATATTTCTGAACAATCACGAATGAGTTTTGAGTAATGCAAAAATTTTACTAATCTTATTACACGCACGAAAGGAAAAAATAAATTTGAACATTACTAATGAAAATTATGATTATGGCATGACTGTGATTAATAAAGACTATGACAAGGTACAATTAGGAAAGCAAAAAATGGGAGATAGCGCATTCAATGCACTTGCAAATCCGACATTAACGAAGGCTCCGAAATGTCCTATCAGCCATACAAATCTGTAATACATACTTCAGGTGGTGAGAGCAAAACACACAGGTTTTCTTCGCGAAAGAAGATTAGAAGAATATTCCAAAGAAATTAAAATATTTTCGATTTGACGTCTTCCCAACTTCGTGAAGGAGAGCGTTTTGACGAAACGACACATCGCCCTGAGGCTGCACATAAACTCGGAGCGGATTTTCTCAACCTAAATGTTTGTTGATAGATTCCTTGCAACTGTCCAGACGTTCATTTGGGCACGAGCTTACCAGTGTTTCCCGTCTCAGTAGCCTGCTGGAAGTTGTGGTGTGTGGCGGCGCGTGCGGTAGCGACGATGGAGGAGAGAGCGGAGGGCAGAAGCGGCAAATAGGCGTGGGAGGGGAGGGGACTGGAGCGGGAATACAAGTGCAGAGAAGGACGTAGGACGGAGGCGAGGGTGGAATGGTGCGGGGTCGGGGGGCTAGAAGGAGGTGGATTTGGTGGCGGGACGGGGCGGGGCGGGGCTGAAGGGCGGGGGCGAGGGCAGGAGCGAAGGCGGGGCTGAAGGCGAGAGCGAGTGCGGGAGCGGGAGCCAAGGCGGGGGCAAAGGGCGAGTGCCGGAGCGAGGGCGAGGTGAAGGAGAAGCGGGGCGGGAGAGGAGGAGGGGGAGGAGGAGGGAGGGATTGAGGAGGGAGAGGGCGCAGCGAGGGTGCGGAGGGGACGGAGCGAAGAAGGCGAAGGCCTCTCGGATTCGGGGGCCGGGGTCTTGGTGTGGCCGACGCCATGCGGACACCACAGCGGGGGAAGGCTTGGCCAGGGGCGGGGAAGGGCGATGGCGGGGGTGCGTGGCGAGGGGCACGGAAGAAGGCTGGGCGGGAGGGGTTGCGAAGTATTGGAACAGGGTCGAACGCGTGATCGGTCGCAGGCAGCCGACAGCCGTGGGCGACATGACAGGCGCCCCCGCCCGCCCCTCGGTCGAATGTCGTGAGCTGCGATCAGCAAAATTGATGAGGTCTGTTCGGATATCGGCTGGAGTAGTTTTGTTTAGTCGCCGATCAGAAATTGTAGATGGTACTGATTCAATAAATAGACACAAAAGAGTGTTCGTCCATGCTTTGATAGGCAAGTGCTGTGGGAGTAATTTCCTCAAATATTATTGAAGTGCAACAAATTTTCTATTTGTCTTAGTTTGTACAAAAAGAACGAGAATTTGCAAGAGTTCGCATCAAGTTAAATCAACCTGATGTCGTAGCACATTGGTTTATTTTGATCTTCTGTGCCTGAACAATGCACCAATTTCATTTAATAATTTCAAAGATATATTTTTACTTCCTACAATTGACATCAGTGACACGATTACTAAAATCAGGGTACTTTGACCATGTATATGGCATCTAAAAACGAAAAAAATATTAACCCAAAAAACTATGAGCATCCGTGTAACATTCAGACCAGAATCATAATTACATGCAATTAAATTACAATATGCACGTTCCAGACACGGAGTACGAAGTAAACTTCGTTCTGCAGTTTCGTGCATTGCATGAGCGTAAAATAGATTTGGCGATAAGCCCTCGCAACGCCCCCCTCCCGCACACAAGCGGCTCACTTCCCCTCACCAAGTCGCGCACTCGCATTAAAGGAAACTAATTAAACCAAATTACCAAGCGTTTAATTAGATCAAATCACTGTAAAGCTCGTTTTGTGTACAGTATTCCTTCACTTCACGTCGGAAGCGTACAGTAAAAAATTGGAGCTCGAGACTACGTGTGAGGCTGTTCGATGAAGAGTAGCCATGTTCTTCTTTCCCAAAGGGACGAGAAACAATTACTCGCAAGGCCATGAGGAAAGTGAGAAAATAATTCTATCAAAAATCATTCACAATATATTTATACGATTAATTTAATTGAAAAACTGCAGTAGGATTCAGTTCTGCGTTTATGGTATTTAAAAACATCAACAGGAAACTAGTGGTGCTACATAAAAGCACAGGCATGTTCGTACTAGTAAGTTACCTCATCTTTCGCGACTGGGCTAGCTTTACGGGTGTTACCCTCTCTCTTCCCAGCTGCTATCTGACCGAGCCTAAAAGACTATCAGGATCTCTCGCCGTTCCTATCACTCCTCTGAGGATGTTCGTGCTTCCCGGCCAGGCACAGGTCTCTCTCAGCCCTGTGATTTGTAGAAATTCTGGATGTCACTTAACGCAATGGTTCAGTTGACCATTACCGAAAACCATTCCGTACAAGTAATGTTATTTTTTAATTATTATTTAAGATCACTTTTCAACTACTAAGGCAACTACTAGAGACCACTGTAAGAAACATTGGGCGAAATGGCAACGATATACGGACACACACACAAACATGCATGTTTCAGACACACACACAAACATGCATGTGGCAGAATTCAAACCCGAGAGCGTTTAGTCATGACGCAGCAAACAGCTCTTCAACCTCCAGACAAGGCTTTCCAGGTAAGCCAAGTAGTGTTTATTATGAGAAAATATTGTTTCATAAAATAACATCTTCATTTTTTCCCATTATCAATTATTCAGAATAAAGATTTCACATTAAGAAGAAAATAAAGAAGTGAAAGCTTATTTTATAAGTGCATTTCAAAAATTTCGGCCGTTTTAGAAAAAATGACGTTTGAGCCTTTCTGAATATACGCAATTTTAACGACAACGTTTGAGCTTTCGAGAAATGTTATCAGCAATCATTTTACACTCTTGTACTAAAAAATGCAATAAATGATGATAATGCCTCTAAAGTAAATGTAATGTATTAATAACGCGAGAGACGTTTAAAAAAAATTACGTTTTTGTATTTTCGAAAAATTAAACGGTTACATCAAATGGCGTTTATATCATATTATTCAGTACATTTAACTCTATTCGTTCAAACGTTTAAAGAACAAATTTGGAATCTTGTTTTTAGCTAAACATTTAAAATTGCCCTTATTTCCCCCCAAATTCCGCGGGCGCTTAAGTCGCTCAGGGCATCAATCGATGGCACTGCAGTACCACGGACTGGGACGCTCTAGGGTTCAATTCTCGACACTGGCATGATTTTCGACACCCGCGAGATGGCTTGGTCGAAGGCAGCTGCTGACTGGGGCCGGCTGCTCTGACCCGACGTTTCCTGTCATTTCTCCGCCTATTACCGCGCGAATGCAGGATTAGTGCCGTAAATAACGGGCCACGAACAGCGTACGATTTTTTCTTCGTCTTCCTTGTCATTTCCTTGACCATTGTTTACGCACAGTTCCATTCAATGCGCTACACTACTACACATGTCGCGAGCCAAAGCTGGGGCGGTGTCGCGCTAGAGAGACCTCGTTGGAGAGGCCCCCGCAAGCTGGAGTGAAGGTCGGCACTCAAACAGGGCACCACATTCCCCTAAAACATGCACTACACTTACGGCACTAAGGACCTTAGCTAAGGACACGCCCGGAAACACTAATCAATCAACCAAAATTACGAGCAAACTACTAATATTTATAAGTCATGTACATAACGTAATATACATACGTTGTAATAAAGAACTTATTGGGGAGAATACATTTCATTTGAAGAAAATTCTTTCTTCAATAATGGAGTTGTACGCAATGGTCTAAAAAATTTGAAACTTTTGCATTTAAAAAAAATTCAAAGTGAACAATAAAAATCGAACCTACGCCATCTTTATAAAGGTATTCTACTCTCTACTACCAATAACTTAAAGAAAAAAATTGGAATCATTTTTTTAGACATTTTTAACGTCTATGTTCTCCATGTGAAGTATCCCCAAAACTAAAAGATTCGTTTCAAATTCCTAGGGCATCGAGTCGGGCCAAGTCGATCGAGGAATATTTATTTTGAAAAATTTCCCTACGAATGGTTAAGGAGCTAGTGCTGTTCACACAGGGACGAACAGATCAGACGGATTGAAGAACGGATATTTTGGACAAAAAAACACATTTTTGGAATCATGGGAAACATATTTATGTTTTCAAATATCTGAATTTCAGTTAAAATTTTCACATTGATTTTCCGCTAAATTACATAACTTAACATAAACGTAGTTAAAAGAGGAAGTAAAAACTCAGATAATATTTTCACACAGAGAATACTACCTAAAAATGGGATTCTAATAGCCGAATACATTACACCCGAAATTTGCTGACATTTATAGAAATATATCGAAAACATGACAGGTGGCAGTTTACAAGAAAATACGCGAAAATGCATTGTGTGCAATGTGCTGCAATGTTTATGTACGAGTACCTCCCAGGAAGTTCAATTCGTTTCATGGGAAGCACTACCGCCAGTGCCGAATTTCTGCGCAGGGGCGTTGCGGCCCGCGCAGCCGGATGCACTCGAGCCAGCACGTCCGCAGCCAGCCGTGACGTCAGACCGGGAGAAGAATAGCGATCCGGGAGCGTCTGCGAATGATGGGTGGCACGGCGCGCCGCACGCACGCACGCACGCACGCACGCACGGCCTCTGCTTCGTGTTCGACAGCTTTGATCCGCTTCGAGCCCCGGGGCAGGCGGCTAAGCCACGCGCCCCCCGCGCCACCTCCGATTTCCCTTCGAAGCCAAGCGAAGCAGCGTTTTCTAGTGCTTGGTAAGAGTAATAACATTAGAAGTAACTTTTAATACATTTTCAAAATATTTATTTGTAGGTTTAGTTGTAGATGAAATAATTATAGACGTCATTGCCAACAATAGGATTTAATATAATAGCAGCTTTCGATGGCTTAGCCATCATCATCAGTTGTCTGCTGGATGGAAGCCACAAAACGACTACATTATGCCAACGATAACACACCACAACACCTATATTATTTGTAGATGTCGTGAACTGAAACGTTCTTCACAAAGACTTGTAATTTATAATAAAAATAATAACTTGATTTTTAGTTTCTAATGGCTGTAGATGTTCGTAAATTTAGCACAGAAAACCTTATGCACGAATCTTCACGTTTAGTATGGTAGAATACTTCCTAATACTAGTTTTCTTCAACTCTCAATTTTATTTTGTATCTCCCAACTGCTTAACACCGTGTTTGTATGGTTTTATTATAAATTGTCAAACAAAAGGCAGTAATTCAAAAAAGATATAATAAAATTAAACTGTTCAGTTGTGTTCCAGAACAAATGAATAAGTAATACTGTATCTGGAAGAAGATGAGTCTCTCTGGTGTTAACTAGTTCAATAGTCAACACTTCCTAGGGCAAATTTGCTATTCAAACACATTGTCGCCCGGCTGATAAGCTTTGGCAAGAAAGGGAAAACTCAAACAAGCCCATCAACGCTATCTGTCAACTGTTTGTGAAAGCAAACAACTAGAGCAGAGAGAGAGGTCAGTTATGTGGAAGCAAAAATTATTATGGGCTCATTTTCGCTCAGTTTATGCATCCATACTATTCCCCGATAAAACAAATTAACAATGCATATTATAATGTATTTATTTACACAGCGAGAAAGCATGCGCGGCATGCATTCCAAACTACAAATTCTGCATTTCAGTAAAATGAAAGTTACGAGACAAATGTTATCGCCAGACGAAAATGTAAACATTTAATAATTCCTAAATTTTCGCTCACGTATTTATTACAGAGCTTTCATTACAGCAGATTAAGTGAAAATATTTTTTCTGTTTTCATTACAAAGTTCGTTAAATGAGAAGTGGAGTTTTTATATTGAAAAACCATCTTATCTATAATTAAATATACTCTGAAGGGAAATTCAATACTTTTTTGGCCGATAGGTATTTGGAATTAATTGCAGTGAAAAAGTCAAAAATAATCGGCAGGTTCTAAATTCAAAACTCATTATTTCACCCCGAAATGCCGATGCAAATTAAAATCCACGAATTGCCGTGACGTCACAACGGTACTTGCCGCTCAATTGAGTCGTTCCGCCTCCGCCCCCAACCTCTCGCAGTCCCTGTCGCATGGGCAGCCGTCCGCTCCTCGGGTCATGGCTGGCTTTCATTTGACTAGTGTACTATGAACTTCAACTTTCAGCAAGGCCACGTATTGAAATTGATCCGAAAACAAATGCTCCTGTAGGTCACTCACATGTAGAAAAGTTTTGTCTTTTCTGTAGTAACCACGATTCTTCTAACTCGCAAAGCTTACTACAGTTCATAACAAAATCTCGAGCAATTTACCAAACATCATCAACACGCTATTTTTACAATCTGCTGTCCACGTACGATTCAAATTCTGAATTTTACTGTCCCTTATACTATACGGGACTATGTAGTACTGCGTAATATGGAGAAACTTATGTAATTCTGCGGAAAATCAATTTCCAGACTTCAAAGGAAATACACGCTTTGGTACGTACCCGATACCAAAAAAGTTTTTTTGTTGTTTTTTTTTTTCAAAATTTCTGTCCGTCCCTCCCTCTGTCCGTATAACGGTCCACCCGTCTGTCTGTCTGTCCGTCAATTTGTCCGTCCATCCGTCCGTCCGTCTGGCCATCCGGCCATCCGGCCATCCGGTCATCCGTCCGTCTGGCCATCCGTCCGTCTGGCCATCCGTCCGTCTGGCCATCCGTCCGTCTGGCCATCCGTCCGTCTGGCCATCCGTCCGTCTGGCCATCCGTCCGTCTGGCCATCCGTCCGTGTGGCCGGCCATAGTAATATTTCGATTCTACCATTAGGAGCCGAAAGAAGGGGATAGATGGCATCTGGCATGGCAAGGGGATGTGGCAATACCGAATAGTCCTAACCAAAGAAATTAGAAAACTAACTAGTTCGAGAAAGTCTGCTCCTTTCTGTATTACCACTATAGTTACTTTTCAAGCACCATAACGGAATACTTAGGGAACGGAGAAGTTACAATGTTTATTTCAAGAGGGTTACTGGATGACATTGAATAATCACTTCATTGTTCACCTCCTTTTCCGCAGGAGCGATTTATTGACAAAAATAGGTGATAAAGTAGAAATAAGTCTCAAGTTGTACCTGAGTATTGTAAAATCTAAAACGAAACAGATGTTAAA
Source organism: Gryllus longicercus (assembly GCA_038098605.1). Taxonomy (NCBI): domain Eukaryota; kingdom Metazoa; phylum Arthropoda; class Insecta; order Orthoptera; family Gryllidae; genus Gryllus; species Gryllus longicercus. The sequence continues at coordinate 193,122 of JAZDUA010001079.1, read as the reverse complement.
ATACGTTTGAAATTCCATTTCGAACATCTAAAATAATAATTTGGAGAATGTCGGATAAATATATTTTTTTTAAATTGCATCGGCAAGTTCACACACAACTTACTGTATGTTCCATGTTATACTTTCACCCTACTGCAATAGTATTTTTTTAATCTCCTACAAAAGAAACTTATCTATCAAGATATTTTTGTATTCAAATATCGGAATCAAATTCTCTATATTTTAACAACTACTTTTATTTCTTTTGAATCGTCCCTCAAGGCTCACTTCTGCTTTATTTCAACAATTATGAAAGTCACTTTCATCCTAAATTAAATTAGTAATCAAAAGGACGTAAATGTCAACGTGTTATGCAAGTTCGAGAGCATCGGACTATCCTATAATACATAGGAAACTTGTTTCATAAGCGAATGTTGATAGAAATGTGGAAGTTATCGAACAGCGACGTGAAACACACGAGTCTGAAAGGAGCGGTCATCTTGGTAACTGCGAGGCCTGTTACGATGACCAGGTCTCCTCCAATATAATATATGACATCGTTGTAAACGAAAACTTCTGGTTATAAAAGGTTTATAAGACTACAGAGCGTTGAAAATGCTAAAATACCCTGCCCGTATTTTTTAATCTGCTTCTGTATTGTACATTGACAGTAATGTACAAAACCTAATAAACAGTTGCAAAAATCTTCTGTTGTCGTAATATTTAATACACTGAGGAATGTTCCAAGCTTTCTTTTCACGAAGCCCGAAGAGCTGAAATCCTTAGCAATGAATCGTCCGCGTATTAGAAAAAGTAGAATGAATTGGAGCACGAAATTACTGAATTAGAAAATGCAAGAACCGCGAAATTGAACGATGCAGTACGAAAGACAAAATGTTCCATTGTCGCGAGACTTTCTTTGTTTAAGTCAAACCCAGCGAGCAGACATTACACACGGCTGATGCATGGGCCACTTTCACTGTTTTTCAACCCGTGGTTGTCGGATCAAATGGCATGTCATTTGTACACCGTACGCATCCAACCATTTGTCATATTCGGCCGTGATTTATAAGCCGACATCGACAAACGACCTTCTACTCTGTGGCATAAAGAATCAAATGCGCGAAACACACAAAATCAGAATTTCTTATGCGTAATAGGCGTACACTTGCACACATCTTGTTAAATTAAGATACACATGGCGATGACATTATGTTATGACAGACTTTGTGATAAATATATGACACATTCCCCCATGACACTTCGCAAAGTCTATGACGGAATTAACCAGAATATTTACATAATTTTTAAAGATTTGTTGTGGAGTTGAATGTAATAATTTTTCACCGTTAACGTTTTCGTTTTAAAATCATTTCAAAATAAAGAGTACCAAAAGGATTTCCTCATAAAAAAGTAAGATTTATAGTGCAAAATATCAAAGATAAATTGCTTATCATTCCATTCATCATCTAAATAAATAATACAGTAGGGTTAGTTACATTATTTATAACTCAAGAATGGCTGAGCCAATTTTAAATATCTCTTATATTTTTGATTCATCTCTGTCCCGATTAGCAGAATAACTATTAAAATGTCGGGAAAATTCACGAATAAAAGAACAAAGATTAAGTCAATATTAATGACAAACGCAACCCGCAACACGCTGCAGAAGTTTTTACTCTATATAATTAAATAAACAAATCCTCGTTCTCGGGCATTAAGAACTAAAATTTTGATGAGAACTTTTTGAATATTCTATTACATTTTTGCTGTCCGGCGCTTATCGATATTACCCCACCTGCCCAGAGACGTGCAGAGTCTGCAAGTCTCTGAGAGAGAGAGAGAGAGAGAGAGAGAGAGAGAGAGGGGGGGGAGAGAAAGACAGACAGAGATTCACAGACAGTCAGACAGGGTGAGTTAGGGACAGAGAGCCAGAGGGCGAGAGAAAGGAGAGAGGGAGAGTCGCAAAAAGAGACGAAGAGAGACTAAAAGAGAGGTGAGAGACGGAGAGAGAAAGAAAGGTGGAAGGAGTAAGAGGGAGATGAAGGGCAGAACGTCTGCTGGGTTCCATTAGTTTAAGATAAAAATGAAAATATACTAGATGAAATCGAAGAAAAAAGTAGACAAATTAAAGGAAAACGTGGAGTGGTAATTTCAAGGTTAGATAACCAGCGAGAGCTAATGCTCTCTAGTACGTTAATAGTAGCAGTACATAAGATAATTAATCCAATTTCCATCCATGCAGTAAGCACACACTGCAAATTAATTTAAATATTTTCAATATGAATTACATAAAACCGTACATTCCATTTCTATGAAAATGTATTTTGGAGGCAACATCCCTGTAAAGTTCAAAATTCTTCGATTCAAAGTTAAAAAATGAGAAGTGACTTGTATTTATACTCGCCCTTTTTCTTTTTAGAGAGATTAAAACTGATGACGTGTCAACTTTATGATGCCATACTGCTTACTTGTATATAAAAATTGATAGTTCGTGGAGGAACAAAACGAGAGACAATAAATTTCTAATCTAGTGTCTTAAAATAAACCCCGTAACCTTTCTGTAAACAACTTTAAGTATACAAGCGTTATTTTAGCATTATCTTTACTCAGTGAGCAAAATTCAGTTTCACATTCAAACATTTGTCTAACAAAACGGTTGTGGATAAAACGGACACTCACAGACCAAACGCTATTTCATAATCGCCGCAAGGGCGTCCTAAAAAGCACACACGCGCCGGCTCTCGCACACGCGTGCACACACCCTTTTTTGCGAGCCAGTCCGTTGGGCGCGCGGTTGTCCCCATCTGAAATGTTCATTGAGAAAGTGAACGGGAGGTCGGCCCTCCCCTCCAGAAGGAGGCCCCGAGGGCTCGCGCAGGCGCCCATCCAGGCCCTGCCTCGGAGGAGGCGACCGCAGCGCCCTCCGCCCTCCGCCCTCCGCCCTCCGCCCTCCGCCCTCCGCCCTCCGCCCTCCGCCCTCCGCCCTCCGCCCTCCGCCCTCCGCCCTCCGCCCTCCGCCCTCCGCCCTCCGCCCTCCGCCCTCCGCCCTCCGCCCTCCGCCCTCCGCCCTCCGCCCTCCGCCCTCCGCCCTCCGCCCTCCGCCCTCCGCCCTCCGCCCTCCGCCCTCCGCCCTCCGCCCTCCGCCCTCCGCCCTCCGCCCTCCGCCCTCCGCCCTCCGCCCTCCGCCCTCCGCCCTCCGCCCTCCGCCCTCCGCGCCTGCGCCTGCGGCGATGGCCACCAGGAGCGCGGCCACGCGCAATCGCAAAGGGAACCACGCGAAAGCAATTTGTGTAGAAAACTTGAATTTATAAAGAATTAAGCAAATGCAATTAAATGTAATAAAATAAAAATAAGTCGGACCTGTGGGCAGACTGCCGCGCCAGCCATCGCCTGCACCGAGGAGGCTGCAAGTTCAAGTCCTGAGTAGTCATGGCCATATTTGTGATTGTTCCTTCACCACTCATCATCATCCTGTCATCTAATAATTCACAGTTCAAGGCGTAACAACCTTGTCGTACTGAGGGATACAAATGAAAAACTTATACTGGAATACTTACACATTAATCGTGTAGCGTGGTCAGTAATGGCATATACGTCATTAATAATAATAATAATAATTATAATAATAATAATATTTGTTCCTTGATCGATAGATAAAATATTGAGAATGGAAAAGCAACCTATATGACACACCTTTATTTACAGTAACTTTAATAAATCACGAATTAAACGAAATCCTGAAAATGGACTTCATCACGATCACAAAATTGTTTAGAGTATTCCGATCAGCCAGATCTGCCCCTGTCGATCCAGATGAACGTATTTAAAGGCAGACGCTGTTGGCTCCTTCCGGAACATCAACCACGTATTGACTTCTCCTCTGGAACGTAATATTTTCAAGAAAGAATCCCCGAATGGAAAATTTAAATATAATATTAATATAATTAAGAGGTATATTAGGAAAATTGTGTAGACGTCACTTACAATCAAAGTAATGTTCACGTAATGCAAAAGGGCTGCTTAAACAACCTGCTGGTGGACGAACGGAACATATTCCTAGATGGGTTAAAATACTCTTTCAATGCATATCTTCCATATGCATGTCTGTGAAATAAACCATTCACTGAGACAAAAAATTAAGAAAGTATAAGAGAAAAAATGTAGAGTTAAAATATCTTCATATGACTAAGACGACATTTAACCTACGTAGTATAGTATATTACGTAGACACTCTGTGTTAGTAAAATATAAGCAACAGAGTTGAATATCAAAACCGATATTATTACCATCTCATATTAACATTTTTTCTCGAAAACATATTATAAATTGTAATAATTTTCCCAGCTTGTAACTGAATCGTTTTCCCTGCAAGAACAACACGGATATTTTTATGAGGTAGGCAATACGAATTATAAGGTCAAAAACGGTAGACCTTATGTGACCTTTAACAATTAACTCCAAAAACTCTTTCCCGTGCTCCGCGCAATGGCATTTAAACATCTTTTCGTTAATCCAGTGTTTTTCCTTCAAGGCATTCACAAGAGCCGGCAGGCTCTCGACCAGCAGGGACGGTCCACGGACACCCACGAGCGCGCATGCTCATGCGCGTGGGATCATTAACCTGCAGTTCCAGTCCACTTGAGAGGGAAAGTCATCTTCAAATCGGCCCAAAAAGCAGGAAGGGGGCTGGTTGCGCGGGGAGCATTGTCCACGCCGCACCTTTCCAGCATTCCCCTGGAAATGCCACGGGGAGATTCATCAGAGCAACCGCAATCCAGACATGTACCTCCTGCCGACGGCTTTGCTTAATTGGCTGCTGACAAAATTCCACCACGGAGAAGATGCGAATACAGATCAAGTTGCAGGTCACACAGCATCACAAAGCACTTGAGCAAACAAGTTCCATGTTTCAACTGATAACAAAAAAGTACGTTTTCTTTATAATTCAAATTCTCTTATTACGGAAAAACATCCACATGTTATGTGTTAACAATACGAAGTGAACTAATAATCCTTATACAGTTTGAGCCACTGCGAGTGGTCGGATGCTCGGATGTGCGGATCCGTCACTCGCGGCCAGACCACTTCCCGCGCACCAACCGAGACACATGAGGTGTCCTTCGAAGCGTCTCGGTCTCCTGATAGGGAACTGATCATTTGTGTCCGGATCCGGCCATATGATTCATAGAAATTTTCAAAAACGTGTTTTGTCGTGTTTTTGTCTGCGATCGTATTGATAATGCCAGGAATAAAACCAACGCACCCAAAGTAGATCTATGTAGGTGACGTTGATAAAACTCTAGTACAAAGAGGTATTTTTCGTTCAATACGCCATAAAGGTCTTTCAATACGTTTGCAACACTAAAGTTGACATCTTTAAGTGGACCATTGATTTACTAAGTCAATCACGCTACAGATTTTATTTCAATTTTGATTCGAATTATCGTATGTTTTAAAATAAATTCGCGAAAGCCTACGACCAGTATTGCCTGGAACTTGTTAAACTTGAAGAATTTCAAGTGAATACGGAGAAAACAAAACTGTGAATTAAGCTACTGCTACTACAATCGGTCGCGTCCCAATGAATATTAAAAATGCACAAAATAATCGGAATTGACCAATATTAATAAAGAGACAAACAGTCGAAGATGTAAGGGTGGAAAGGTAAAAAGTTATTTACTTCCAAAAATCCAAAGAACTGTACTGTAAGCAGACATGTGAGGAGTGGTAAATAAAGAATATTTAGGAAATAAATTAACTATCTGTCGAACTGTAGGTTATGGACAATAAAGAAAAACTTATATTAATTAATGTTTGTGTATAAGGTAAAGACAATTGTATGTGTTACAAGTAATGGGTGATTACATAAACGTTTAGAGATAACAAAATTAGGAATTTGGAAAACAGAAGGAAATTAAATTTAATGCTTTATACAAACATCCGGTGTTACATAGATGTAAATCCTTCAACAAGAAAAAATCAACTATTCAATTGGGAAATTTGAACTTGCACTGAAATAATATGTATTTGAAGTTCATTTTGAGGCAGTGAGCCTATGAATTGCTTGATTACTTTTATTTTTTGTTTGTTTCTGAACACTGTAACTAATAATGTATGTAAAAATGTATACTTTTTGCAATAATAAGTTATATCTTAATCTTTACAAAATACTTATGACTATTCTGATTACTACAGCAGATGGGAGGAATATTTTAAAGGATAAAATAATTATTTTCAAACGAGATCATTTTATTTATCACATTCTCATATCAAATTGAAATGTTTATATGAATGATTGTGGCTAAACTTATTTTAAATGGATTGTTCCAAAATTAACTGTAAGTACAGCCACTGTGATATAAAATGTACTCATGTTGGCCACGACGAAGAAGGAATGCCTTTTAGAACACACCCTATTAGAGGTGTAAAATTACTCTACTCCTGACGTGACTACTAACATTACTCACTTCTCAAAGTAAATTTGAACCAATTAACAAAAGATTAATTAAAAATCATGAATAAAGTAAAAACTAAAAAAATCAAACTCACTGTAAACGTGGTTGTGGTTTTGGAAATTTCGTCATAATGTGAAAACCTGCCCAAAACTGCATTTCTGCCCACTGGATGATACTCCGCGAAATTAATTTTTGGTCCAGGGCACATACTTTCCCGTATTACTTTTTTTTCTTTGGTCTCGGTTAGCTATTCGAACTTACCACATATTCTTGCCTGCTGCCACCTATCGCCGCCCAAACTACATTTTTGACATTTTCTTAATTTTTCGATTTGCTAATTGTAGAGTGTAAAATATTATTTTAATATTATTCAAGAAGAGTAAAACCTCGAACTAAATTGCAATTTTATTTCGAAAATTTCGAACCGTTTTTAAAAAACTGGCGTTTAAGCGTTTCTGTAAATTCAAAATTTAAAGCTCTTTTTCATAGAAAATTTTTGAGTTCACATAAACTTTATTTGAGGTCTTATATTTAAACGAAGTATAAAAGAAATATTCAACACATGAAACTATCTTTAAAACCGTTTACAGAGTCAGTGACGCCACATTTTACTAGTTGTATGATATTTATTCAATAACATTGGTCAGACATTGTTTTTCTCATCCTTACGATTCATTCAGTCATTAGAGGAAGTAGAAAAATGCATTCAACTAAACACATTTTAATACAAATTCTCGTATACATTCATTTAACAGCACACGTTAGACGAAAAACATTTTTGAACAACACGCTACAGCTATCGATGAGAACTCGCATCATCCCATAAAGGAGTTTTAACATCCCACGCCATCAGTCACATCGCCTTCCCCCATAACCTTCGCTTCTGCATCAGCAGCCTGTGCCTCGCAGGCGTCATTCACGCGCCCACAATGGGCAGCCCCCCCCCCCTCGCCCTCCAACGCGCAGAGGTGCACCACAAGGCCGTCCCCGCCGGAAGCCCCTGCCACCGCTCCAGCCCAAAAGCATTTCATGTCGGCGCACGGGGGGTCCAATTACAGCAGACGCGTGCAAAACGTATTTTCTTTTATTTGAAACAACCTTTCAACAATAAAATAAGTTTATTATGATGCAAGATACTAGTATAAAGAAAGAGAATATAACATAAATTGAATCTCACCGGTTTGAGCATCATGGTTTAAAAGGTTTCTGTTTCGTTAAGCAAACATGTTCATTGTAGGAGTAATACCAACATAACTTTCAGTATTTTTTATTTATACCTATAAGGAAGGCATTAGAAAAGGTTTCATACATTTTTATATTTCGCCCTTCATAATTTATAGTTTGTAATAATAAATTAAATTTCCATTAATTTATTCTTGAGTTTTTATCACCGCCTCCTTACATTTTGAGGGGGATCCTACAGTCTTTCTTCACCATGCGGCACTTCGGAGCCACGTGCGGGGGATTGCACAGCGAGCGGCGCGAAGTCGTGACTGCGACTGCGGTTGTCGCGTCGTGGCAGAACAGCGCCAGCGCTTGCTGCCGACGCCCAGGGGCGCTGGATCGCAGTAATATGTAAAGGGCTATCGAGACATGCGGGGAAGCAAGCGAAACACTCTATTCATATATCCTAGACACGCGACGGGAGCGGGCGCGGGAGGCTAGAACCGCTGCAGATAGCTGGGCAGGGGGGGGGGGGGCATTCGTCTATCGCAGGCGGCCGTGAGGTGTCATGTTCGCCAGCACTGACGGAATCTGCAACTCATTTCTGAGAGATCCTCCCTAGTCAATCTGCTTATTCGTTTTAGGGCAAACGGTTACTAAAAGATGTAAATACAAGGTGGTTCAAATATGACCGGGACTGATTTTTTTTCAAATACCCCGACATACGCATTAACTGCGCCGCCTGGAGAGAATCTAGCCACAACCCCCCACCTCCCTCCTTTGCAGGTTAGAACCTGTTCAGTCGCGTCTGGGTCTTGCTAGAACGATGAGTAAACAAAAGGTGCCGCGGTGCGTGGAACAACGCATTATCATCAAATTTCTCGTTGGAGAAAACGTTCAACCGTCGGAAATTTTGCAGAGACTCAAAAAACAGTACAGGGAAGAGTGCCTCTCACGGACCCGTGTGTTTGAATGGTGTGTTTCAGAGAGGGACGAGAGCGCGTTGAGAATGAACCTCATAATCGTCGGCCGCGAACATCCATAACCCCAACAAACATTGATCGTGTTAATGCGGTTATTTGTGAGAACAGGCGCATCACTATCAAAGAAGTTGCATCAGTAATTGGCATCAGTGTGGGTAGTGTAGAAGACATGATAACAAAACACCTAAAATATAGAAAAGTGAATGCTAGGTGGGTTCCACGCACTTTAACGGACGAGAACAAATTGATGCGCATGCAAGCTGCCAGTGTTCTTCTAATGCGGTTTGAAAATGAAGGAGATGCATTTTTGAAGTCCATTGTAACCACTGATGAAACGTGGGTTCACTATTTTATTCCTGAGTCCCAGCAGGCATCACGTGAATGGCGACACGCCTCTTCTCCAAAACCCAAGAGAGCGCGGAAGATCCGTTCGGCGGCAAAAGTGATGGCAACATTTTTTTGGGACTGGATGGGTGTTATCCATGTAGACTTTCTTACAGAAGCTAACACCATCAATGCAGCTTATTATTCAGCACTTTTGGAAACAGAAATCAAAGAAAAGATCCGATCCAAACGGAAGAGAGGTGGGAAACGGGTAGCATTCCTTCAAGAAAATGCACGGCCTCATACTGCTAAAACAACCATGGCAACCATCAGCAAATTGAAGTGGGACCTTCTACCACATCCGCCGTACAGTCCAGATTTGGCCCCAAGTGATTTTTACCTTTTTGGACAGCTTAAATCACATTTGCAAGGCATGCGATTTGCGGATAATGACGCAGTCATCCACAGTGTTCGGGAGTGGATATGCCGACAACCAAAAGACTTTTATGAAAAGGGCATTAGGATGCTCCCAGGACGTTGGAAAAAATGTATAGAATCTGGAGGGGAGTACTTTGAAGAATGACATGTACAAATAAATTTTTGCTAATAAAGTATTTCGTAAAAAAAATCAGTCCCGGTCATATTTGAACCACCTTGTAGAAGTAATTTAGTACGTAAAATGTTCATTTCACGAAATATTGATTTTTTTTTTCTTTTTTTTCAGTTTTCGTGTGTTTCCGCAGGCACAGTTAACCCTGTCTTCGTTCGCGGTAACAATTCAAGTAAGGCCAGTTACCGTTGCCCCCTTAGCCCGAAATAAATCACGAACGCACCTGGGTTTCAGGCTCCCAGCCCCGCCCCGCTCCCTCGGACGGAAAGTGGCCGCAGCCACGCCAGACCGCTTCGCAGGGAGAATGCGCAACGGGTTGCGTTTCCCAAAGAGCCATCGCTCATTTCGAGGAGGGGGGGCGCAGGGCGCGGAGGGGGGCGCCCCCTCGGCACACGCCGCCCAAACGACGCGGGCCGAGCGGCGATCGACCGGGGCGGCGGGCGGGCAAGCGCCCTGCCCCCCCCCCCCCCCCCCCCCGCTCGCGCTCGCGCCCGAATTCTTGCGGTGAAAGGTAGACACCGCGACGCCGCGGCGGGCGGGTAGCACCGCGCCGGCCCGACAGCCACTATTTGCGTGCGACTGCCACCCCACCCCACCCCGCCAGAGTCACCGCCAGTGAAGTTTCGGAGGCAACAATGCGCAGCTCACGAAACACATGACGCGTCTTCGCCCGGTTTACGAGTCATTCGTGGCTCACGAAGCAGAGAATGCGGCTTCGACCGCCTCACAAGCCCTGAGAGCCCGCTTTACACGGTCATCTTTTCATCGGTTTTCTGCTGTTCAGAAAGGCGATGGACCAAACGGGATGTAATTTCTGCCGAAAAATGTCGAAGGCTTCATTTTTGCGTACAGATTTCATTGAGTTTGACTATCGCTCTCTTGGCGGCGCTTTCCGGTACTTTTCTCGTTTGCTACAAGTGTGGTGAGATTTGTTCCTTTTGTGCAGTTTTGAGAGCGTTCTTAACTGTGTTGAAATGAAACGTGAAGTGGTTGTTGTGGTGAGAAATGAAACGCACCCCGTGCTCTAATATCGCCTCATCCTGTGCTCAACACTAAAAATAACCTAACGTAGTTTGTTACCATAGATACAATGTTCAAATGTTTGATCATCGGCGCTTTTGCAACGCTCAGACGAAATACTTTCCTCATAATCACATCCACAAAACGGAATGACTGTGTAAAACGCTGGATCTCGTCCATCCACTTTCGATACCCAAACAGTACTGCCTAGAAACGAACAGTTTATTTTCATCCACAGCAAAAAGGTGAAAAATATTCGTCTAAAGTGGACCTAAGATCCAATTTGCACCCTTCCTTTTGACAAGCGATTTCAGACGTTTCAGTGAAGGCGCACATCCACACAGGGGCTTCCGAGGCGGCGGACCCGCTGTAGCCACGCGCGCGTCTTACACCTCACGAACCGCATTGTGTTTCTTCATCCGATAAACAAGCCATACTCTGCTCGCACCACCCCATTTCTCTTCATCTGATGAGCAAACCATTCAAAGGTCACGAACCACCTTCTGTTCTTTCATCCGGTAGATAAGACGAGCACCACTCCCGAGTCACACTCCCAAGTCACACGAGCCGCTCACGAATCACATAATAAGCCTTCGCTTTCTGCCTTTGGGGCGTCCACTGAGCGGCAGGAAAACATTCCTGAACGTTGGGTTCGATAAAGGGTAAGAGCCAAAGCATGAAGTTCATTTGCCGTTAAAATTGCTTTTATTACACGGGAGCAAATTATGTACCAAATCTACCCAAAACACACGTTGCATACGGCATTCATAATTCAACTTCATTCAGTGTTAGAGCTAAGATTAAGATTCTAGAGCTTAGGAAAACGTAAAAAGATTGCATTTCTAACACATAATACGTCACAGTTTTGCTCTCTTGCTTGTCGTTAAATAAATAAATAAATAAATAAATATTAAAATGATGAGGTCAGAGGAGGAACTTACAAGCCAACAAGAATGGATGAAGTAAAATCTTCAAGTTTTTCAAAAGAAAAACATTCTTGCAACTGTTACCTCCAATAAGAAAAGACGAGGAAACAAAGCTACGACGGAAGCTTTTGTTTTCTGTAATGAAAAAACTTGGCAGCGCTGGCGCATCACTCTGGCGCAACAGACGGCAGAAGCGGAGTCAAAAACACGACTCTCCAACAGCGTTACACGGACACTAGGTCATGAAACATGATGTTGAAAATGGCGATCACCGCTTCAGTGGTAGAGGCGTTGGCAATTGCTCAGTACTAGTTAGAGTAGTAGGTACAGTAGAGGCATTGGCGATGGCTCAGTACTAGTTAACGAATTGGAAGCAGAAACTCAGAAGGAAATATGAAAGAAATGTTCTAAAGCCTGCCTTAGGACAAAAACTCAAACAATAACTGAAGAGAAAGAAAATAAAAACAAGAACTAAGGAAACAATTTAGAACGCTCACAATAAGAATTAAAATTTTAACAAGAGTATAATCATCAACAATAGTTCATTATCATAAAAATATGAGATGAGTCATTCAGTTCCCAAATCAAAAATGACGTAAATATGTAAAATATTTGTGTTTTTAAAAGGAAAAGTGACAAGAACGGGAGACAAATGAGCAAATAACAGGACGTATAAAATATTGAATAAAATAAAGAAAGAAACGTTGTAAATGCAAACTCGAGGTTAACAAAATATAGATACAAGGTTTCGTAGAAATTGAAACGCGTATAAAGAAGTTTGGTGTCTAGAGGAAGCAAAAGTGGAGAATTAAATACATAATCAGAAAGAAACAATGTATTTAGGGGCACCATATAAAAATCACGAAGGAACTGTCGAAATTGATCCGCACAGACGAAAATTGTTGAATGCGGGTGAAGTGGTGAAGTGGTGAAGTGGTGAAGTGGTGGTGGTGGTGCAGAAGTAAGAGACGCTCGTAAATGCCGGATGGGCCAGTAGCGTGAGATGAAGTGAGTTGAAGTATTTTTTAATACGAAATTAATTTGAGGTGACTTAGCATTAAGAATTAGGTCCGACAGTTGTAAACCCTATACAAAAATAGTAAAAGAAACTTTTTAGTGATGTGAGTGAATTTTAGTATGGAAATTATAAACTGAGTCAGGGAGCTGAAGATGTAAGAAGACGGTACACGGATGATCACGTCGAGGGAGAATAATACGAAATGGTATGGAAATTGTTCATAACATCGGCCAAGTGTGCAGATCAGCTCTGTAGAAGAGAAGTGAAAAGACTTTTAGCTTCCCTTTCAGTGCTATAAATTTTCTTGGAGGTGTTAACTACACTTTGCATATAAAGGAGCATTTTTAATGTAATGAAAAAAGAGCAGAGCATAGGGCATGACAAATTTAAAATATTAAGAAGTTTAATATATTATAAAAAGATAAGGTATAGGAAGGTCACAGTACGGCCTGAATCAACATTAAACAATCTTCGCATTGAAAATAAAATTAGAGCAGTAGTGTTGTGTATAAATTGAATGCTCCTGAAGTGCGTTCTATTTCTCAGCAACCTTAAATATCATTAATTAATAAATTATAAGTAATTAGTATAATAAATAAGGTAACGGAAACAATGCTTCATAGAGAGAGAAACCTGGAGTGGAAACACCGCAACCTGTCGCGTGGATCGGCGCCAGAAGTCGCGTACCAGCGGAATAACACCGCTGCCTCCCGGGATATAACCTGAACTCTTCGTACGGGGCCAATGAGCGGGGCAGATCATGCCCCAGGAAACATGAAATATTCACTCATATTGCACGTTGGCTTGCTTTAACTCCCAAATCAATTAGTTTTCATTTGTCTTGTAAGAATACTACAGATTCATTTAGCATCATTAAACAAGAGGCCTTGTCCCCACAGACGGGAACTAGATAACTTACAAACAATTGCCTACAGTTATTAATTCTGAAGCTAATTAATCAATAAATGTAAAGAGACAGGAACAATGTGGTGGTAGTAGTTTTGGGGGTTGCCGGTAAAATGTAGTTTTAAGAATTTTTCCATCACTTCCTAACATAAATTTTCTTTTTGTAGATATTTTAAATTTTTTTAAACAATTACGTTTGATAATAACGGCAAAATGGAGTAATTAAATAGTAGTTAATTTATTTATTGTTGTTAAATTTTTCTGATATTTTCTGTGTTATTTGGTTTTGTGGCTAGCTAGTTTCAGGTTGAAGCTAGCTGACCCTTGATTTTTCCAAAAATGGCTGGCGTAATTAATTTAAAATTATGATGATTAATGAGTAATTAATTAGTATTAAACGATGGCATGTAGTTTCTTGTGGTCCGCTATAGGTGGCTAGCCAGCTTCAGAGAGGTGGCGCGCGCGCCCCGGGCCGCGGAGCGGATGCGCGGCGTCAGGCGGCGGCGGCCGTCAAGCGGCGCGAGGCACGGGGCGAAGCGCCAGGGGCGGACGGCGACGACGGCGGCACGGAACGGAGTGGGACGAGAACGGGAGGACGGGCTGAAGCGAGAACGAGAGCGGTTCGAGGGTTGCGTATATTGACGAGGGCGGGCGGGGACGGGGACGCGGACGGGACGAGACGAGGGCGAGGGGCGACGAGAGGAGGGCGGGCGCGGGGATGACGGGCGACGAGCAAGTTGGAGGCGGCGGTGGGGGCGCGCCGGTCCTGGAGATGCAAGAAAGAGAGAGTGGCGACATCCGCACTGGAAAGAAGATAGCAGCAGCTTCGGAGCGAGCGAACGCACCGCACAGCGGAAAGGTGTGTAGTGTTGGGCGAGGAGGACGAAGTCTTTTCAATAACGACCCGCACAGGTACGCGCGTACAGAACACAGTGGAAACACCCTACTGAGAGTTCCTGCCAGACGAACGTATTTTCGTATTATGAAATGTTTTTCTGTATTGCCTTGTAGATGAGGAGGAAACAAAAGTGAATTAAATACGATGAATTATAAATTAAATTATGTAAGTTAATAAAAATGTATTTCATCAAGTTTACTGAATGTCATGTACAGTAACAGCTAAACATGAGTACTATTACGGAAGAAATATTTTTTCTTTGATTCTCTAAATGCATTATCAATTGTACATATTCGACATTACATACGCATTTTCATCAGTAATTGCGACGTGATTTTGTGAATGAATACAACGTGTTGAAAAAAATTAATTTCATTTTAGAGAAATTACGTAAATGCTAAAATGTAGAACATTATGAATGCATTGAACAATAGCAGCAATTGAAGGAGAAGCACAAGCACAATTCCAATAATTTGGCAAAATATGGATTGCATTAATGTGAATGTAGTAAGAGATTGATTTGTCTGATCTGTACATTATTTCCAAATGTGTGATTTGAAAGATATTTTATTTTGCTTTTACCTCATTGCAACAGTATTTAATTGGTATTCAATCTTTTCTATAATTTTGTGCAGAAAAAAAAACATTTTCAATAAAGATTATAGATACCAATAATCCATTCCCACATTATTAGATGTTATACGCGAAATCCAGTATTTTTAATAGTATGTGGTATGTTTCTATCACTTCGTAGATGCTTTATATTGTACTTGCTTTTAAAATTTTGACTTCATTGATTAATCATCTTGAATGACATAAAAGCATGGATGTTGAAAACGTAAATTTTGAATGTCGTTAACAGCGAAATCATATAATTAATTTTTCCCCATAATGTTGATTTTTGCTTCATCCAACGTATATATTCCTCAATTCGCTGAGACTTATTCATGAATTGGTTTTCGCGATTCGATTGGGAATTCGAAATCCGTGAAACGGTACCGAAAAGTAAATTTTTACTAACTGAAATAACAATGGTTGAAAAGAAAGGTGATCGTAATACCAGGAAATATGATAGTCGAATAAGCAATAACAGCGACTTCAATAAAAAAGGGGTGAAAAATTACAATGGAAGTAAAGTATCCTGATTCAAGTGATGTCTCTGTAGCAAGCTTCTTCATTCACTACAATTGGTTTTGTGAAGTTATTTTTACGAGACCTTCCAAAGGCGATAGTAATTTATGGTCTGGGGCAGCGATCAATTTCCTCGAGACGATGTATTGGGAATACACAAAATCAGGTTGTGCTGGACACTAACATTTTAATGCGTCTACTGAAATGGGAAAATATTGGACAGATAAATAGTCACAATGGAGAAGTAACAGAGATAAGAACAAAATAATAGTGTAATGTAAATGTAAAATGCGACGTTCTTCCTGAGCACATACTAGTTCCTCTTGGTTCTGGAATAGTCGTTGAAGCCCGCAAAGCAGATGTTTCTTTTAAGAGTATTTCAAACGTTGCAATGCGGAATCGAAAATTTACTAATAAAAACAATGAAGAATGAACATTCATATCTATAATCAAATACAAGTATTATCAAACAAAGTTAAATAGTTGCCAACAGCCCAAAAACGTCGTCTTAAATTTTCCTGCAGCACCCTTTACGGTAATTTCAAGTCACAAATGTTCCAGACCGATTTGCTCGATATGTAGTCTCCATGAAGTTATATAAAACGATTGGGTCTAAGTCAATTGTATTACAATCCTCATCGTCGTGATTTAAAAGAGTTAACGAGTGGGCGGGGGGGGCCTAGCGGAAGGGAAGTCGTTGCCTAATACGAAGATATTAAACAAATATCTACACTCACCATGCCGCTATAAAGTTTTGCGAGATACTTATTATTAAACATTTGAAATATGGATTTTCCACACACATTCCTCTCCCAACAGAAATTCGCTTCAGCCTGAGTAAAAGCTGGTGTTACTTCACGGCTCATCCCAACGGCGACGACGAGACGTGGTCGGAGGACATTGGCAGCGAGGCGGCGCCGGGGCCAATGGCGTCACGGCTCCGCCACGGCCGTGCGCGATACGACACGCCCGACGCCCCCTCCGCCACGGTCACCGCTACCACTGCCGTCCCCGCCACCGCCACCGCCACCGTCGCCACCGCTTCCACGCCGGAAGAAAGAGACAGCGGCAGCTATCCGGTGACGCTCCCGCATCCTGTATTTAGCTCCATCAGGAACGGGACTTGCATGCAAAGCGGACGGCAGCGCCGCAACGGCGGGGCGCAGCGCCCGAACCGAACGCGCGGGGGCGGCGCGGGGGCGGCAGCGCCGAGGACAGGCTGACCACATGGGAATGATAATTACACTTAGTAGAGATGTCAGGGCATTTTACATGCATCTAGCACAGAAACTTTCGTGCTACGAATGGCGCTGGCAGTTTTCATAATTTCGAAATAATGCAATGTCAAATGTAAACATACTTCGAACGTCGTCTAGAAAACCTGGTTCATAATAAATTTCATTGATCGCCAAGAGTAGGTAGGTGTTCGTATGTTATTCAAATATTTAACACTAGCATCAGTAATTTATTCGTTAAAATTTGAATTCTAGTGGAAATGCATTGCATTCCCGCTCAGAGGCGCAAGCAGTGTGCAGGCGCCCTGGCACAAGGTCTTCATGCGGCAGCGACGGCGCCTCGCGTGACAGGCGGCCCATCTCGAAAGAACAGCAGATTTGTTGAACGCCAACGGCTAAAAATACTGTAAGTCACGTGAAAGCAGGGATGCACGAAAAATTCGACATGGGACATCCCAGGTATATTTTCGGAGAGGTAGTTCCATCTGTACTCACCACATTTAAAGAAATGAAATTGCCTATTATTGGCATAAATATATAAAATTGTATAAGATTTACAATACACTTCCTGTGAAATCGTAAAAGAAAAATATATTACATATTATTTACACAAAGCTTATACAAGGACGGCACCGAGGGGGCTAGTAAAGTTTTAACAGTAGGAAAACGAACTGGGTCTATCTGTTGGAATGAACACAAATTGTATAAGAATAAAATATGGAGAATACGGAAGTGTGTGTTCGAAAATCCTCGTGCAGGACAGTGAATTTCAAATAACATTAGTATGAAAGAAATTCCCCCAAAAATATTTAAAACATTACAGGTGTTATATAATGGAGTAAAGTGAAAGAGAGGAAATTCAGAAAGAGTGCACGTATAATATAAATTCGCAATATAATTGCTACATTATCTACTTTATCTACATTATCCCACTTTAGAAGGCTATTCATATCTAAATATTCATCAAAAAGCGTCATGAAAATAAATTATGACGTATATTCGGTTTAGCACCTCATTCACTCATTTTTGAAGCTTCTACACACTTTAAACCCGAATCTCCACAATGTTACACGCATGTAATCAGAGCCGCGAAGTCGCGACTGCCGAGCGACAGGGAGCCCAGGGACGGGCCCTGTGATGGCGCCCAATAAAGCGAGCTGCGGAGAGATACGCGCCGTAAAGCAGCTGTTCCAGATGGCCCGGGCAGCCGCACGCGGCCAGGCCGCTCCGCCCAAGAGGCGGCCGCGTGGGAGCAGTCACGGGCGCCACGCAACGCACAGCGGCGGAAATTCGGAAGCAACAAGGATGGCACGGCCGCCTGCCGAATCCAGATTAGCCCAAGTGCGCGGCGAATATCTGCCTGATCCGTTGCGCTAAACAGACAGAGCTGCTGCGTACGCCGAAGGTTTGGCGCTCGCCAGAGAGCAAACTATCCCATTAAGCTACTCGAGATAATTTAGAATTACAGCGTATAAAGGCCCTCACGGCTTGGTTTCTTCTGAGGTGTAGGTGGTAGTGAGAAGCTCTCAGGTAGTAATTTTTTGTTGTGCAACCAACTGATGCTCGGCTATGTGGGCTATATGTGTGCTGCAATCGACTTCAATAACATCAACTGTCACCGATATCAGACGCGTGGTGATATTACATAAAAAACGACGGAGGGAAAGTTTCCCAGCGGCATCCAACGGACATGAACGGTGTGCGACTGTCGGTCAAAATTTGTGCGCAAGCGTAATGAAATGTGATTGTTTCTATCCCTTTGTCAACAAGGCATGCATTCGCCTTGAAGAAGGAGGTAGTATCAAAGATGAACCTTTGCAATACTAATTCTGATGCGGAGTCTCCCGGTTCGTAACACATAACATAATAATAAAAAAACATAATAATAATAATAATAATAATAATAATAATAATAATAATAATAATAATAATAATAATTTATTCCCATCGTCTTTTACAGAGATAATGTACATTGTAGTTTCGGCCGAGGAAGCCCACACCTAAATAATTTTACTGAATATGTGAATGGTTTCCATCACCATTTAACATAAAAAGTGTTTTATTTTCTAATTTTATAATTAATTAAAACAAAACATATAAATAATGATATGCAGATTCCAGCATTTGGTGTATTGTAAGATGATATTGATTAGGGAAATGATTCTTGGAAATTGGCGAGAACACATTCATCACTTCTCACCAAGGCTGCCAAAAATATAGGCTGCCAAATCGACTTGTTATGTAAAGCACAATGATGCGCACGTGGTAGAGATTTCTGTATTGTCGATGCTGTTATCCATAGATCTTAAGAAAACCTTTCTATGTTTTTCGAGGCAGCAAGCGTAGACGGAGTCGGATTTACTTAGCTACTTCCAGTCTATGGTTAGACCCACAGATCCGTGTACATCAAAATTTTTTTTATTAATTTTAATTATTTATTCCCCAACATGTCTGTATTTCGGGCTTACTATAAATAATTGTAAGCTATTTCAGAATGCACTTTTTGTGCAAAAGACCAGTATTTTATTTCAAGGAGACAGGAGATCGAGGGAAAATTCGAAGTAAAAATATTTCGAAATTACGAGAGATGTGTATTGAAGAGAGAGATTTAGCACGCAACTGGTCAACTCTTACAACTAAAGTACTATCTTTAATTCAAATGTTTGCCTCGTTCACTCAGTACAAAGCATGCAATTTAAAAAAAGTAGCCGGACACGCAGATGCGGTGGACATTACGTGCGGTGTCATTCACACCAATGTGCATACGAGGCGCTCTCACGATTATTATCTCTTCCACGAACTGCATTGTCACAAGTAGGAAGATTGCAGTTCCCATTAAAACAATGTACTACTTCGTTACACGATTGTGAGAATACAATAGTACTACTGAAATATTTACATTTTGACGTTATCAGCATTGGAAAAGAAAACAGCCTCTAAAAAGAACTTTGAAAGAAATGTTTTTTTTAAATAATTCATTAAAAAACATGATTTGTGAATGAACGATTGGGGAAGTCGCACAAATGTGTTTGCACCCAAGGTAAAATAGAACGCCTTCGGCATTTGATCTAAACGTCTTGTTTAAATAAGTTTGTTTGGATTAACCAAAAAATATGAAAAACCAATAATTGCAAATTGTTGTTTTCTCACATGAGAAGAGCATCCGCATTCTCGGACGCAGTGCATTTGCCCTGCCTCAGAGGAAGATTCTCTAGGGAGTGCTGCGTGATGGACTGCGGTGGGACCGGGCCGTGTTCTTCCCACAGAGGCCCCCCCTCTCCCCTCAGCCTATCGAGCGGTGCACACGCCCACCTCCCCGGGGGCAGGCGGGCTCTGGCTGGGCGCTGATGCGCGTCGCGTCGCGGCGCCCCGCCACGCCCCGCCAGCCGCCTCCCCGCCCACCGCCCGCATACCCCGCCCCGCCCGCGCTGACTCCCCGCGACTGACAGCACTGTCAGAGGCCCCACCTGCCTGCCTGCTCCCGCCCGCCCGCTCCCGCCCGCTCCCGCCCGCTCCCGCCCGCTCCCGCCCGCTCCCGCCCGCCCGCTCCCGTCCACCCGCTCCCGCCCGCCCGCCCGCTCCCGTCCGCCCGCTCCCGTCCGCCCGCTCCCGTCCGCCCGCTCCCGTCCGCCTGCTCCCGTCCGCCTGCTCCCGTCCGCCTGCTCCCGTCCGCCTGCTCCCGTCCGCCTGCTCCCGTCCGCCTGCTCCCGTCCGCCTGCTCCCGTCCGCCTGCTCCCGTCCGCCTGCTCCCGCCCGCCTGCTCCCGTCCGCCCTCCTCGCGCTACGTCCCACATGTCGCCCCTTTCCCGCTGACGCCATCTTCGTGGCACCTGCCTCCGGCTCCCAGTGCACAGTCCTTTCTGGCATAACCACAAACCGCCACCGCCGCCTTCGTAATTGCGTGGGAAGCAGCACGGCCGCTACCCCACCGCTCCCGTCTCATAGACAAACCTGGCAGCGCTTTTGTCTACGTCAACGGGTCAGCACTTTCGCCAGTGAGTCCGTGCGATTGAAACTATTGCTTCCGCCTTAACTACTGTCACTCGATGGGTGAGTGGTTGGTAGTGATTCCAGACGTGTCAACTGGTAAGGTCATTACTTCTGGAAGCGTTGTTCCTTTTTTTTTCTTGGTGAGGTGGCTGTGTGCTTTCCTCGCTTTATGGCGAGATCCGGCGCCGACCTACCGTCGGCTAGCGGGGTTTTCCTCAAACGGTTATCTCGCACCAGCGGGAGTGCCGGGACAAGCTCCCAACCGTGGTAGTTTAGTGCATGTAAGTGTGTGTAAGTAAGGGGTAGGAGAGGGCATCCACTTGGTAAGGTACTGCTCTGACATTCGCCTGGTGTTGATCGGAGAAACCTCGGAACCTCCGACCAGCGCAGCCGCCCGCAAGAATTGTCCTCCTGGTATGGACACAGGCGCTGCAGTGATCAATGCCCTGAGCCACCTCTCCCGGTGCCATTGCCATCGAGGTGGGCGCTGCCATGGCCCCAGCTCTGCGTCCGCCCTCTCTATCCCCTCCGCCGCGCTGCTGCTCTGCCCCTGAACGGTGGGCGGAGCTGCCACAGGTCACGGACGCCCGAGTGACGCGATGCAAATGAGGCCGGAACGGTAGCTCACAGTGGACACCGGAAGCAAGGCTCGAGCGTGGCGCGGACATCCCAGGCCTGCCCGTAGTTGTCGCGGCTGCTTCATGACTAGACTTGGGAAGTTTATGAAATTGCATGGTTTTGTTTGTTTTTATCGGTCTTGTCAATCAAAAACTTAAAATTTCTAACTTACATTGCAAAATATTTCATCTGAAAAAGAAAAATGCTTCCATTTAAAGCATAGATTACAGTTTTGGGGGGTAGAAATGAATTTATTTGCGTATTTCTCAAGTTTTTCTCTAAAGAAACACTTTAACAGTAATACAAAGCGTAAAGCTTATTGATGATTCAAGCAGACCTTCACTACGACTTCACATGACTGACGAAAAGGGCCGGCGACGAAAATTTTGTTGAGGTATTGAATAAATTTGTGTGCACATTTCCGAGCTAAAAGCTTGTATCGACTTCCCAGCTCCATTTATGACGTTTCACTCGCTGACTAAATTTTTGACGAAGGATCGACAGGGAGAAAGGTACAGTCTAATCGCAGTTTAAAAATGTACTAATTCACAAATAATGTTTTAATTTTTTAAATTATATTTTTAATAATTAGAAGCTTTTAATTAATGTACATTTTTAGTTTCTTGCCCTTACGGAGTATTTTTATTTTATAACGCTGGTTTGAATGTACGTAGTTCATTATATTTTTTTTATTTATTCTGGCTTGGCCATTGGCCCTCTGCAGCCGCAGAGGATAGAAATTATAATTAATATCAATTTTTTGTTATAAATGATACACGATACGTAATAGGAAAATCACGATCGTTTCCATTAATACATCTATCCTTACTTATGGACTTCCTCGGCTCCGAAATAGCACCTCAGGGCGCTACCTAATGAGGTGATATAGGAGATAAACCCGATGGCTGCTGATACATATATAACTACTCTGTCTCGCCAAAGGTTATGTAATCAATTGTTGGATAAACAATGAAGAAGCAAATGCACCGCTTAAAGTAGGTCATCGCTTCAAGAATCGATTCGTTCCGGTGAACGTCAGCGGCGTCTCGAGGTTGGGTCTGCAAAGCGTGGGCCCACACAACCGCATCGCCGAGAACGAGAGGAACAGAGCGGGGCAACGGCGGCCATTGAGGAATGGAACGAGGTCGGGAACGAGAATTGGGATAAGGGCGGCGACAGAACAGAGAGAAATCGCCGAAAGAACTCAGCAAAATCGCACTATAAAATTTCCGTAACGAATACAATTTGATCATAGTTTTAGCTGACCTACAAATTTAAACCTAACAAAAGTGAACACTTCCTTACAAGTTACGTGATCCGGTGATGAAAGACAAAGCTGTCAGATACGTTTTGATAAAATGAGTGAAATAAGAGAACAACATTGTCTGGTGAAATTTAGTCGCTAATGTTTCAAAGCATCCAGAAACAATGGCGGAAAAAGCTTAGTTGCGCGGACACACAGGTTAAAAGTGATCGCTTGTTTTGTAGCTCGATTAGAAAGATGAATAGCTGCGTGTGGCTTCTTCGAGTTTTCATTCCTCTCCATAAAAATCAATCGAGGGGATAAACAGTGAATGAGCGGGTGCTCTATTTCGGGCGGTGCACTTCCAAGCATCGATCCACTGGGCACTGGGCGCCCCATCGCTGCTGCCGGTGGCGGCTAACTGGGCATTGCAGCGTCACGACCAACACAAGAGCTGCCTCATCCTGGACGAGGACGGGACGGGCGCGCCAAACGAGCGGCAGCGGGCAGCGGCGAGAGGGCGGGGCAGAAAACGGGAGGCGGCGCGTGGCGTTTACGACGCCCGCACGGCCTCCGCCGCCGCCGCCGCCGCCTCCGCCTCCGCCGCCGCCCTTTACGTTCGCGCGCAGCGGCACGGAGCAGAGCGGGGCGGAGAGGGTGGAGTGGGTCAGGAGAGACGAGGTGGGACGGCGTTGGGTGCAACAAGGCTGTTTGGGACGGGGCATCACGGGACAGGACGTGACATGTCGGAACGGGGTCGGACAGAGCCGGACGGGGCAGGACGGGGCAGGACGGGGAGGGAAGGGGCGGGGCGGAATGAGGCGGGGCACGACGAAGCGGGACGGGGCGGAAGGGAGGGAGCGGGACGGGGCGGGAGGGAGCGGGACGGGGCGGGACGGGGGGGCGGGACGGCACGGGGCGTGGTGGGACCGTACGGGGCGGGGCCGTACGGAACGGGGAAGGACAGGGCCAGGGGGACGGAACGGGCAAGATACAGCAGAGCGGGGTGGGGCGGGGCAGAGTCGGGTAAAGCGTGGCTGAGCGACCCGGAGCGGGTGGAGAAGGGTGGGGCGGAGCGGGGTGTGGCGGGGTGTGGCGGGGCGGGGCGGGGCGTGGAGCGGCGGGGCGGCGAAGAGCGCGCACCGAAACGCCGTGGAGCGTTTACGACGCCTTTATGAGGCAGCGTATTTAAGATTTACTTCCAGGGCGCCAATAACCCGCGCCGCGGCGCCGCGCGGCGCCTACCGCATTCGGCGCCAGCGCCGTCGCGCCCGCGCGCGCTTCCGCCGCCGCCTTCAGCTGGCGCCTTCAGACCCGCCACCCACCGCGTCCTACCGCCTTTCCATTCTTCACCTTTGCATCGCCTACAGCACGTTTTTTTCCTCTTCTAAAAGCGACTTCATCCAGAGGATTTACCTCGACTATCGTTGTTAACGTCACTACCCACATTGATGTTGCAGAATAAAAATAAAATAATAATAATAACAATAATAATAATAAATGATAATAATAGTTTCAATAGTTGAGTGTCAAAGCTCAGATCGTAAGGTATACCCTTCCTTCTGACTGTAAATGAGTGCGTTCCATTGGAATCACCAGACGTATTAACTCTCGTAAATTTCTTTGGGTTAGTCTTCGAAATCACCGTGGATGACGTTTTCATCTATGCAAAGAATGCAGTATTGTCACAGAACAAATATTGAAGTTATACATTTTTTTAAACTTTCACATTTAAATAACATTACATATTTAATACGTTAGTACGAAGGAGAAATATATTTTATTAAATTAATAGAATAAAATACATTTTCCAAAAATAAAATAAAATACTTGATGGATGAAATGATTTTGACAATAGTGTTTTCATTACCGATCGGCCTCACGCCCAGGGCACGCACAATTCGTCATCACTGCAAAAAAGTTTCCTCGTCTTTATTCCTGCGACTGATGTCTCCACAGGTAATTCTGCCTTGCCGACTCTGCCAACGTGACGGCCTCCGCCCGTCGGCGTGGAAGCCGCCGCGGCCGGTGCTGGCTCGCGGCGATAGCGCGGTCGCTGACGGGCCGCGCGCGGGCAGAACCGCGCGCTATCTACGATATGCAGCCACGTTACCTTACTAGGCCAACACGGTCGACGGCCGCTCACTCAATCAGACATGCAGGTCGTTGTGGCCTCGCTAGGAAGTGGCGAACCGCGTCAAGCTGCTTGGGGATGACAAAGAAATATATTTCTTTGAAGAAAGCGAGAAGAGAGCTTTCTGCCAGTTTTGTGGTAAATTCGATTATATTGACGCTTTCTCAATATCATAAAAGTATGAATGACTAATTATGACATCAAATTAATAACAACAACGTGGTTCCATTAATTGTCACTTCGGATACGTATTTCCTACACACCTGAAACGTCGATAAAATTATACATCAAACCTGATATCAAACTAATGTAATGAATTTTAAACTTTTTAAAAAATCTTTCTGCCTTTTCAGAGGAGAATATGTTTTCTAGAAAAATATAGTTTGGACGAATATTGACGCAGCGATCATCCGCGAGTACATACGTTATGTACACGTGCGTAAGCATATATTATTGTTTTCTAATCTAGCCCATTGAAAATTTGTAGTACGCTATGTGGGCTTGAAATGTGTAGAATTACTCAACAGGGGGCCTAGAGAATGGGCGACTATGAAACTTGAAATGACGGCATATATTGTCATTGTAGTCGGATGTTTTTGATCGAATCGATGCAAGTCCGGGTGCAGCGGTGAGCTGGCCGCCTTCTGTGGTGGGCTTCAGTAGGGGGGATATAGCGGTTCTGGGCCAGGAAGTGCTTATCTTATCAGCTTATCTTATCTACTTCCTGTCCCCGCCCCCCACATCCGGTGTAAACAACCGGCGCCACCAATTATAATGGCAGGAAGTGCTTATCTTATCAGCTCTTATCAGCTTATCTTATCTACTTCCGGTCCAGCGCCCAACAGTGGATGTCAACAACCCACCACCCCTTCCCCCACCCCGCCCGATGTAAACAACCGGCGCCACCCATTATAATGCCCAGCCGAATGTCAACAACCCCCCACCCCCTCCTCCGCCCACCCGATGTAAACAACCGGCGCCACTCATTATAATCCCCCCCTCCCCCTCCTCCGCCCACCCGATGTCAACAAACGGCCCATTATAATGCCCCCACCGACCGGGGTCAATGACCCCTCTCCACCCACCCCTTGCGACCTCTGGTGGCGAAGTGTGGAAGCGTGCGCGCACTCTGGTGGTGAATTGTGGAAGCGTATGTGTCTGCGCTCTGGTGGTGAATTGTGGAAGCGTGTGTGTGTGTGTGTATATGTTTCAAAAATGCTGCTCCTTGAAGTGGATTCGAACCAGCCTCAATTCCCCTGAGGCGACCAGCACTTTGGCTCTGAGCTACGGTGACACCTCGAGTCAAGCTGCCTGCTTTGGGGTACAGATATTACACGCGGTCGGGAGGGCGCGCGCTGCGGATGCTGATAAGGGCGGGGGCCGCTGAGGGTGCACGCTGCGGAAGTAGATAAGATAGCGGGGGGAAGGGGGCGCTGAGGGCGCGCGCTGGCGACGCTGCGGGTGGCTGATAAGATAGCGGCGGGCGCTGGCTGCTCTGTTCGCCCACTCATTAGCGCTATAGAGATACTACACGCGCGCGCCCTCTATGAGCGATTCGGAGAACGAGAGGAGATGGCGCTGTGCGTCGGGGCGCGCATTTTGAATGCACTCTATATAAGATAGCCAGCCGCGCGTCTCTCTCTCTCTCTCTCTCTCTCTCTCTCGAGTCGAGAGCGCTGACGCTCGCTCCCCCGCTGAAAAGACTTTTATAATAGAAAAAAAAGGAAGTCCTAAATGGCGGTGACAGGGAAAAAATAAATTGAAAAATCAGTACAATTGAAAGAATGTTTTTTGATTTATTGAAAACAAAAGAATTATAAAATTATTTTCTTACATACATTTCACAATCAGTTTTATTGTTTTAACGATCGTTTCTATTACATTTCTCCAAATGATGTGTTTACTTTAAAAAACATAGAAAATATCATTATTTCTTTTATATTACATATCCTTTGCAAAGAGAGGTTGTGTTTGTAATTGCATGTTTTCATTGAAGTTTCATAGACCTTTCAAATTTTCTTACATAACATTTCAAAACATTTGCATGCTTAGATATTTTTATGGAGAAATTCACACATGTTTGAACATTTTTCATTACATACTGTATATATTTAGTGTTCTATCTAATCTATGAAGAACTTAAAATGAGTTTTTACATAATTTGTATAAATAGCACATCATTCTTAGATCCTAACTGCATACAGTTGTATTTTCATATTGTTATACTACGCTTTATAACCCTCTGTACATAGGCTAGATTGTCAAAACGAGTACAAACTCGAGTCTGTGCTGACGTAGATGGGCGTCAATCTTCGTCACTGTGGACTGGAGGCCGGTGCCATATTTTCGAACGGCCAACACAGCGTCTGGATGGATTGACGAACGCGAGCGCTGTCGCAGTGCCGACCGGTGAAGGAAGTGGTCGAGTCAAGGACAGCTAACGCTTCAGCGTCGTGAGAATAAACTCCTCCGGTTGGGGGGATCTTCTTTTACCAACTCCTTCCGCCCCGTATGATTTGTGTGCACTGTCCAGGGGGATGGGGGCACGCTGAGGGAGCGTTCAAAGCTTTCTGGATGGCGCAATAGCGCACGGTCATCAGCTTCACAGGAGGTCACCGCATCCTATACCACTTTCTCGTGACAGCCAATCACGTGTGAAGAGTTTTTTCCTTATCTTCTTCGACATCTGATGATTCTTCCTCGTGACAGCGTCGGTCAGCACACATCAACGGTCGAGCGATAGACTGCAGCGTAGTAGGGGCGCTGAAGACTGTTGTTGTAGGCGATGACGGTGCAACGTCGCGGAGGCTGTTCCAATTCACCACCGCTTCTTCGTCTAAGTGAGTTTGTTCCATGGCGACAGGCGATGGACGAGTGTTGAGACCTGTCTCAACGTGTTGAGACCTGTCTCAACGTGTTTGCAAACGCTCCCCCTACTACTAGTTGAAAGTGATTCATCATAAATCTCCCTACTACTAAAAGAGTCTAACCATAAAATATATAAAAAATTGAAAAATACTACTAAAAGTGTCTAATCATAAAATATATAAAAAATTGAAAAATACTACTAAAAGTGTTAACAAAAATCATAAAATAAATAACAAATCATAAAATAAATAAAAAAATGCTAGTCTAACTGAACCCCGCCTGCAGGGACGAGCGTGCACGCTGAAGAAGAAGAAGAAGAAACGGACGGACGCGTACGCAGGATGCGGAAATGACCCCATGGCAGACTTGTAAATTTATCAATCCAATAGCGTTTGTCGTCGGACACGGACAACGAACGCTTGTTTTGAACAAATGAATAATTGATATGGGATTTGGACCGAATAGTACATTGTTTGTCGATTCTATTTTCGTTTCGAAATAAACAGTCCAAATAATTTTGAAATTTATAGCGTTTGACGACCGAACGTTGTACTCCCTTCGCCCGAGAAGAACATGCCCGAGATCGGGTTTCGATGGAGTACATTTTTGGACGTAAACCTACATAGCCGAGCAGGGGATCACTTCCGCATTCGTCCTTAAACAACCCTAAGACCTTTTTATTGCGAGGTGTCACGCCAAATGCGTTATCGGGAGCGAAACAGGATGTATCAAACCAGGATGGATGCCGATTCATCTCAGCGTACACACTCGTGGAAGTAGAAAGAATGAATGAATCGGTATCCATGTAGAGAAGGTGAAGATCACAAAGATGTTTTTGACAGTAATTATAAAAAAAGTCATACATTCTATGCTTCGAAATTTCTAATATACAAAACCCCAAATAGATGGGCTTTGTGAACTTCACCTCCGTTTTTCGCAACTCGATAGTCATGAGATCGCCATTCACGTGGTGACTACGCACGAAAGCGGGATCGGCGATGAGACGTCTGGCCCCGCACTTCCCCTCCCACTTGTTCACGAGATAAATGCGTCGGTGGTTGCGCACGTCCTCCATCGACTTGCCGTAAATTG
This sequence comes from Gryllus longicercus, assembly GCA_038098605.1. NCBI lineage: Eukaryota > Metazoa > Arthropoda > Insecta > Orthoptera > Gryllidae > Gryllus > Gryllus longicercus. The sequence goes on along the minus strand of JAZDUA010001079.1, from coordinate 164,525 downwards.
AATTGTTCATGAGTTTGAAAAATTTATCCTCGAAATCGGAGGACGCGCGCTGTCGACGTGCGTTGTTCAGGTCCATGTACGTGGCAAGCCAAGGTCGTTGCGAAAAAGAGAGAACGCGGTGAATTTTCGTGAGTTGCACTCCCAACTCGAGGGCCTGAACTAAATTTCGAATGTGAATGATGTAACGACGCTTGGGGAGCAGCGTCGCTAGCAACTTGGCTTGCCTGCTCTTCGAGTCGGGGGGGACGCGGGTTTCCGGACAGGGCGGCAAATCGCTCAAGCGATCGTGGATGGCGTCAGGATAGTCGAGGTCGACCTCCAAAACGTATCCCCGGTCGACTTCCGCAGCCGCCTCTGCGATGTTCAACCGCTCGATGTCGGTTTCCGGCATCCACCGGAAGTCGCCCACCGGAAGCGGATGTGACATCGAGAAACCATATAAGTTATTTGCGTCGACGTAGGCGAGATAAGATGCCTTATCGCTTGGCCGGAAGCGTTCACCCGCAAAGGGGTGATTGGCCTCAGCGTGACGACCGATCACTTGCACGAGTCCCCCCCGGATGCCCCGTTCGAAAAAGAGAACCATGTCGATGTCTGTGAGTAGCTCTAGTCGAACGCCGGTGGTTTTCAACATGGCGTCCCACGAAAGCCCGGGAGCGGTGTAGTAAAAGAGAGGATCGAGCCCATACACCTCCAAACACAAATTTCGAAAGGTTTCCATCGTGTCGGTTTCTAACAGCACGTCGACTTTCAAGTACAAATCGGCGTACTGCAGCAAATTTTGAATAGAGAACGCGTCCCACACGGCCTGCGCGTGCGCGTACTCCGAGTCCGACACGGGTGTGTCTGTGAGGCGACTGTAAAAGGCCTCGGGCGACGGTAACCTCGTGTCGTCCAATTTGGACATGTCATTGACATAATCGTAGGGAAACACCCCCTTCCTTCTGGCCAACTCGAAAAGGCGATCGTCGGGAAAGGCTGCACGGGTGAACTTCAAATCGGCCGAATCGAGCGATCGACTTAAAGAGTCGAGCGATGCACCTAAAAATTTCAATGAATCTAAAAAGCGTAGTTCCACTTTCCCGATTCTCTGGGAAATCGCCACGAATCTCTCGTGATTGTGTGGAACCACGCGCAGCCCGTCGTTGTTCATACAGTTCTTTTCGCCCCAGGCCTGAAGGAGAAAATGCCAATCGTAACCGCTCCCGTTGTGCATGACGACGGGGATGAACTTTGGTGCGGGAAAGTTGACGTTGCACGCTTGATGAGCCGCGCCGCGAAAGACACCCGAAAAATGATCGTGGTCCCTGACGCGAACGGAATTTGGAAGAAAAGGTCCTTTGCATATGTGACATATATCGGAATTTTGAAAAGACGCCTCGTTTTCGTTGTTCATCACGAGGGGAGAAGGATGACTCAAAAGTTGCTCATAATCTTTCACGAGACCTTCTAAGAATGCTAATAATTGTATCGCGACGTCGGGACCGTGAAAGTTGACCAGTTGATTTCGCGACTCATCAAACGAGCACACCACTTGAAGCGCGGCCGAAAAGGGTTTGTGAATTTGATATGGTTGAAGGAAGGATCCATTCAACGACGGCTCACATGAAGACACGGGGACCGTGAGCGCTTCGAAGTCAACATAAACCGCGATCGGGCATCGTTGTTGTCTTTCGATGTGCTGAAATTGCATGAAGCGCTCCTCCTCTTTGCCCGTCTCCGACGGAAGGATCAAACGTGCGGGGGACCCCACGGATCGGCAATCAATTTCGTGAGCCTCGAGATGCGCTTGCGAGTAAAACACATTCAAACATCTGTCGCAAACGAAAATCCTACCCTTGTAAGCCGTATGTTGAGACCGAATCAGTCTACTTAAATTTTTGATCCAAACGTAATGGGACTGTCCGCCATCGCCATGAATCAACAAGAAATTGAAATGGTTCTCTTTCTTCGACCCCGAAAAGTGTACAGGACCTACGATTTTCCAAGTTTTGTTGGCCGAATCATACTCTAATGTGAAAACATTGAATGAAAAGGTAGAATTTTGACGTTCGAAACGTTTGATCTCGTGAACGGGCAGGGGCCAGGAGATGCCGCGCAAATCGAGACTGGTTTCCAATTCATCGAAAAGGGTTTGATAGATACTGGTACGTTGGGGACTGAAAATTCTGATGTGTGGGGGCTGACGTTTATGAAAAAGAGCCGAAGCCACCGCCCACAGGAAACATTTCTCGTCTCGATTTTGCACGTTGATCACACCTTGACGTCTCGCGATGGTTGCCGGAAGAGGAAGATAAGATGAGGCAGAGTGAGCGATAGGTTCAAACAAGTGAGCCGAAACATGAAGAGCGACGATAGAGGCCAACGATTTCCCGGAATCTCTCTCGGAAAACTCGTCGAATTTGGAATTTATAGGTTGTGCTATATGAGAAAGGAAAAATTCCGAAATGTCATCCGCTTGCGTTAACACAGCCGTTCGTGCCGAAAGAAAGATAGGCTGCAGCACCCCTACAATTTCGTGCGTCTCGACGTTCTCTTTCTCAATTAAAAATTGACACTCGAGTTGCGCGAAAATTTTGAAATTAGATCGACCGAGAGTGTTGTTGAGCTCTTCAAACATCTTACGATGGAAGGGAACACGACAACGGTTGAGAAACTCGACGGGATCCGCAATGTCATGTGGGGGAGGAGGATTCAAAATGACACCTCGAAATACACGGGCGTTTAAAGACTGAACGACGTCCGTCCATTGGGGAGCGTTTGCAATGTCTCGTTGTTGTTGTTGTTGGTACGGGCAATCTATAGAATCAAACAAAACACACACACATAAATGATAATCATGCAACACATCACTAACCACTCCTATTAAAAGAAATTTATTTTACCATCCTCACGCTGCGGAGAAGACACTTCCGCTTGTCGACCTGCATGAGACTCACTCTCGTCGCGATGATTGAATAGAAACGGGACATCTATAGAATTCATCAAAACACACATAAAAATGATAATCATACAACACATCACTAACCACTCCTATTAAAAGAAATTTATTTTACCATCCTCACGCTGCGGAGAAGACACTTCCGCTTGTCGACCTGCATGAGACTCACTTTCGTCACGAATGTGCCGATTTAACAGAAATTTCTTCATCTCAAATCGAATCACTGAATGCTAACAATCACACGTGACTAACACTCAAATAGCAGTACACAAGACAGAGTTGAATCACACGTGACTAACACGACGTCAACACTCAAATAGCAGTACACAAGAAGGTCCGCACGCTTCAAGAGCAAATGTCAGACTAATGGCAGAGCTCTGTGGACATGGAGTTTTAAACCCTATGTTATCTCACACTATCACATCCAGCACGTGCAGTGCGCATGCGCAGAAGCCATTCATCACTCCCCCAAGCGATAGTGATAAGAACAGCAGTCGACCACAGCCGGAAGTTATAATTAGGAAAACAGGATGTCATTGATATCGCTCGAGCACCGGAAGAGATAGTGGAAGCATACGCCGGTCCAGCGGACATTCTAATTGGTGCACCGGAAGAGATAGTGGAAGCATTCGGCGGTCCAGCGGACATTCTAATTGGAGCACCGGAAGAGATAGTGGAAGCATTCGGGGTACGCGAGATATTATTGTGCGCGCGACAGATTTTGAGAGCAGAGATAGGTGTCTATTCGTATAAGCAAGTTTCGAATTCATTCGCAGAAAACCAGTTGAATATGCTAAGAGACGAGTGCCAGAACAGTCAAATACACGTGATGTTGGCAGCATCACAACAGTGAAAAAAATTGGAACTATCCGAAATCGTACCAGATTGTTCCAGCAGGGTTTGCACCAAAAATAATGAAGATATTGGTAATTTTAAAGTTGGATGGAACCCTCACGCCTATTCCCACCTCTGTTACCTCCGCCCAAAATAAGATAGCGAGTTCTTTCACGAAGGACAGGAACATATTATTGAAAATTTTAGTAGATTTCGCGAAATATGGCGTGCAATATGTGCTATTTACAAACAAAAACAAGATTTTCTCAAAACTGCCTCCAATACGACCCTCTTCGGTATTTATTCATTCTGATTCGAAACGTTTTTCAGAAAAAGCTAGACAAGATGATAACGGGCTCGCAGGCCTTGAGGCGGGGGCCCCCCTCCCCCCCCCGCGACCAGATGTTTCGGTTGATAGAGGGCGCAAACAGAAAAAATATTTTATGAGATTGAACTCTATTCAATTTTCATGCATACAAATCAACAAAGAAATACACCAAACACGTAAGTGCGGCGACATGGTGCATTTTAGAATATGTGTTTGAATATTGCATGAAGACAAGAAAGATCCCATCATTCAAATTTTTTACTTCAAATTTTAGATAAAAATTATATATTATATTGACATACCTCATATTTCAGATTAGAATCAACCATTATTAACTTACTACATACAATACAATCAATGAGTTCATTTTTTGAATGAACAATAGTGCAGAAGTTTTCTGTCAATTGGATACATTGCGTATTTTGATGTTGTCTGATTGTAGCGTTTCCAATATTCAGTAATGGTTTTGAAAATACTTGTTCCATCGAATCATTATGTAAATCGCATATTTATACTCAATCGAAGTGTTTCAATGTATTTCCATAAAAATGATTGTTTCAAACATACATTATTCTCATCAACATAAGTGGAGTGAGAAATGTCAGGTATGTCTATCGGAACAGATAGTAGTAAAACAGCTCCAGCGAAGAGTTGATTATTGCCGTTTATTTCTTGCATAGTTGTGTGAAAAGCTTCAAGAGAATGGCCTCATAGCACACTTATCGCAGATAATAATTGAATTTTTTTTCGTAACACTGCAAACATTCCGCTTTTGTTTCTAATATTACACATTGCAATTGGTTTAATGTGAATGACTAATGATAGCTTCAAAGCTGAATGCACCGTTCGTCCACCATCGAACAAAATCCACGCTTCCACCCTCGCCGCTGGACAGAGCAAACCAATTCTATCAAGTGCTTATCAACTCTACCCCCAGTGTGCGTCTATTATTTTGGATAAAAGATTTAAGAAAGAATTTAATTATATAATTATTATAAAAATTATTACATATCATTTAAACGAAAAATATTGTCGCCAACCAGAATGCCGTGTTATAGGAAGTAAATGTTGCATTCAATAGTAAATACCCAAGGAATAAGCGTATGATACCAAGGAATTATAATTATGCGTTCTATGCTGAATGATAGAAGGAAAGTGTATTCTCGAGGCACGGGTATTACATATGAACATAACGTATCAACTTTACCTTACTAAGGACTTATCGACTGTAGCTGTTTTTAACTAAGGAACTAAACAAAAAACATTGCCATCGAAAGTATCATAAACGCCTTTTTCAGTTTGCAAAACTGCAAGAAACACCATTTCCGACACTTCTGCTGCTGGGTTGTATGCATAAAAATAAAAATGTCTAAACAACCGTGTCTTATAAAAAATACAAATATTTACAATGAGCAATCAGTATGAATACATTCTACAATTCCGAAAAGTTGGGGTTTCATAAGAAAGTGTCTGCCATCGGAGAAATTTCAAATTTACTATCATATAATATACTACCAAGAATGTATTAATTTTGTACTGAACTATACACAATTAAAAAACGGATGCAATTGAATCACTTTATGGGTTAATTTCTGATTTTTTCTCATTTTCAGTCAAAATTTAGGCCTATGGACACTTTGGGTTGGTGATTTAGGTATAATAATTTTATTTTTATAATAATAAAACGCAAAAATTGCAATTTTTTATTTATGAGTGAAATCTCAAATATGCTACTTACCGCTGTTATTGAATCTAAAGGTTCTGCAATCTTTATGTCTAGAGAAAAAATGAAGATTGCAACTTTAGTTGTGCTTAAGCAATTACTCTAATATATTAGAAAATTTTCCATTCAATTCCAATACATTTTTTTGCTGCAAATATTTTATGTTTAAAAACTTTCAAACCATTATTCCTTTGATGCATAGAATTGCATTCTACTGCAATTTTGAATCAAAGCAGAGTATAGCGGGCTCCTGGCAATCCAGTCACTCGATCAATTTTATGACAATGATTCTTCTAGTGAAATTGTAACTGAGCCAGTCACTCAGGTCGTTTGAAATGTATGCAGGAATGTTAAAATCACATAAGTCGCAATGTTTAAAACCCGTTTTTAACAGCATTTCTTGGGTGAGAAAACGGAGTATTCGCCCCCCTGCCCGTCACTTGATTCAGAAACTTTTCATTATGCTAAGACATATTTACGAGACTCTTCGGTAAGAACATGTATTCAAATTTCTTTCAAAACGTTTTTCAGAAAAAGTGAGCCAAGCTGATAACAGATGACGCCATCTTACCTGCATCAGACATCGATTCAAGGAAGAAATGTCTCTACTCCACAATCCGCAATGTTGATTGATAGCAGATATGAAGTTTTCAATAGTATTTTCATATGCACCAAGATGACTTCTTGCGGGAGATTAAAACGCCGCGCATTGTAGCCTCTACACAGGGTTTGGATGTATTTTCAATCTTTTTATTGATAATCATACTGTTGTTTTCAAAAAGCGTCAATAATATGTCATATAATAAGAAGTAAGAAATATGTGATGTTCAGTGCGGTTCGTACGAAAAGTACATGTTCACGTAAAAAAAAAATAAAAAATTCACATTAGAACAGCATACAAAGATTACGTTTTCTTCAAACATTTTTTCTGCGTCTTTCTCGATGGTATTCAAGACGTAGCCTGAAAAGTGGATTTCTCTCGAATATCAGGAAACAGGGGGGGGGGGGTATCACAAGCAACACCCGGGCTTCGGCACCCTCACTATCTACCCCCACCCTTGCGCGCTTGGCGCGGAACATGTCCCCCCACCCCTACGCCTGTCGCCAGCGGTGGAGCGAGACGTGGTGGTAGATGTGGTGGTGGATGTGGTGGTAGATGTGGTGGTGGTAATGGTGGTGACGTCGGAAGAGGTGGGTCGTCTACATCTACAAAAATGAATAAATTATGCAAATTCCTCCAAAAGTTCAACAATGTGTCATTGGATAAATTCTTTGTGACTGTCGTTAAGTTTTACTAGGATTTTAAGTATTCTTTGTGTCTGTCGGTAAGTTTTACTAGGATTTTAAGTATTCTTTGTGTCTGTCGGTAAGTTTTACTAGGATTTTAAGTATTCTTTGTGTCTGTCGGTAAGTTTTACTAGGATTTTAAGTTTCAGCAGAAGGTATTTCTGGGCCTGAAAGTTTTCAAAATTTTTAGAAATGTCACCACCGCCACCACCACATCTACCACCACGTCTCACTGTTCTAATGTGAATTTTTTTTTTTTTTTTTTTACGTGAACATGTACTTTTCGTACGAACCGCACTGAACATCACATATTTCTTACTTCTTATTATATGACATATTATTGACGCTTTTTGAAAACAACAGTATGATTATCAATAAAAAGATTGAAAATACATCCAAACCCTGTGTAGAGGCTACAATGCGCGGCGTTTTAATCTCCCGCAAGAAGTCATCTTGGTGCATATGAAAATACTATTGAAAACTTCATATCTGCTATCAATCAACATTGCGGATTGTGGAGTAGAGACATTTCTTCCTTGAATCGATGTCTGATGCAGGTAAGATGGCGTCATCTGTTATCAGCTTGGCTCACTTTTTCTGAAAAACGTTTTGAAAGAAATTTGAATACATGTTCTTACCGAAGAGTCTCGTAAATATGTCTTAGCATAATGAAAAGTTTCTGAATCAAGTGACGGGCAGGGGGGCGAATACTCCGTTTTCTCACCCAAGAAATGCTGTTAAAAACGGGTTTTAAACATTGCGACTTATGTGATTTTAACATTCCTGCATACATTTCAAACGACCTGAGTGACTGGCTCAGTTACAATTTCACTAGAAGAATCATTGTCATAAAATTGATCGAGTGACTGGATTGCCAGGAGCCCGCTATACTCTGCTTTGATTCAAAATTGCAGTAGAATGCAATTCTATGCATCAAAGGAATAATGGTTTGAAAGTTTTTAAACATAAAATATTTGCAGCAAAAAAATGTATTGGAATTGAATGGAAAATTTTCTAATATATTAGAGTAATTGCTTAAGCACAACTAAAGTTGCAATCTTCATTTTTTCTCTAGACATAAAGATTGCAGAACCTTTAGATTCAATAACAGCGGTAAGTAGCATATTTGAGATTTCACTCATAAATAAAAAATTGCAATTTTTGCGTTTTATTATTATAAAAATAAAATTATTATACCTAAATCACCAACCCAAAGTGTCCATAGGCCTAAATTTTGACTGAAAATGAGAAAAAATCAGAAATTAACCCATAAAGTGATTCAATTGCATCCGTTTTTTAATTGTGTATAGTTCAGTGCAAAATTAATACATTCTTGGTAGTATATTATATGATAGTAAATTTGAAATTTCTCCGATGGCAGACACTTTCTTATGAAACCCCAACTTTTCGGAATTGTAGAATGTATTCATACTGATTGCTCATTGTAAATATTTGTATTTTTTATAAGACACGGTTGTTTAGACATTTTAATTTTTATGCATACAACCCAGCAGCAGAAGTGTCGGAAATGGTGTTTCTTGCAGTTTTGCAAACTGAAAAAGGCGTTTATGATACTTTCGATGGCAATGTTTTTTGTTTAGTTCCTTAGTTAAAAACAGCTACAGTCGATAAGTCCTTAGTAAGGTAAAGTTGATACGTTATGTTCATATGTAATACCCGTGCCTCGAGAATACACTTTCCTTCTATCATTCAGCATAGAACGCATAATTATAATTCCTTGGTATCATACGCTTATTCCTTGGGTATTTACTATTGAATGCAACATTTACTTCCTATAACACGGCATTCTGGTTGGCGACAATATTTTTCGTTTAAATGATATGTAATAATTTTTATAATAATTATATAATTAAATTCTTTCTTAAATCTTTTATCCAAAATAATAGACGCACACTGGGGGTAGAGTTGATAAGCACTTGATAGAATTGGTTTGCTCTGTCCAGCGGCGAGGGTGGAAGCGTGGATTTTGTTCGATGGTGGACGAACGGTGCATTCAGCTTTGAAGCTATCATTAGTCATTCACATTAAACCAATTGCAATGTGTAATATTAGAAACAAAAGCGGAATGTTTGCAGTGTTACGAAAAAAAATTCAATTATTATCTGCGATAAGTGTGCTATGAGGCCATTCTCTTGAAGCTTTTCACACAACTATGCAAGAAATAAACGGCAATAATCAACTCTTCGCTGGAGCTGTTTTACTACTATCTGTTCCGATAGACATACCTGACATTTCTCACTCCACTTATGTTGATGAGAATAATGTATGTTTGAAACAATCATTTTTATGGAAATACATTGAAACACTTCGATTGACTATAAATATGCGATTTACATAATGATTCGATGGAACAAGTATTTTCAAAACCATTACTGAATATTGGAAACGCTACAATCAGACAACATCAAAATACGCAATGTATCCAATTGACAGAAAACTTCTGCACTATTGTTCATTCAAAAAATGAACTCATTGATTGTATTGTATGTAGTAAGTTAATAATGGTTGATTCTAATCTGAAATATGAGGTATGTCAATATAATATATAATTTTTATCTAAAATTTGAAGTAAAAAATTTGAATGATGGGATCTTTCTTGTCTTCATGCAATATTCAAACACATATTCTAAAATGCACCATGTCGCCGCACTTACGTGTTTGGTGTATTTCTTTGTTGATTTGTATGCATGAAAATTGAATAGAGTTCAATCTCATAAAATATTTTTTCTGTTTGCGCCCTCTATCAACCGAAACATCTGGTCGCGGGGGGGGGAGGGGGGCCCCCGCCTCAAGGCCTGCGAGCCCGTTATCATCTTGTCTAGCTTTTTCTGAAAAACGTTTCGAATCAGAATGAATAAATACCGAAGAGGGTCGTATTGGAGGCAGTTTTGAGAAAATCTTGTTTTTGTTTGTAAATAGCACATATTGCACGCCATATTTCGCGAAATCTACTAAAATTTTCAATAATATGTTCCTGTCCTTCGTGAAAGAACTCGCTATCTTATTTTGGGCGGAGGTAACAGAGGTGGGAATAGGCGTGAGGGTTCCATCCAACTTTAAAATTACCAATATCTTCATTATTTTTGGTGCAAACCCTGCTGGAACAATCTGGTACGATTTCGGATAGTTCCAATTTTTTTCACTGTTGTGATGCTGCCAACATCACGTGTATTTGACTGTTCTGGCACTCGTCTCTTAGCATATTCAACTGGTTTTCTGCGAATGAATTCGAAACTTGCTTATACGAATAGACACCTATCTCTGCTCTCAAAATCTGTCGCGCGCACAATAATATCTCGCGTACCCCGAATGCTTCCACTATCTCTTCCGGTGCTCCAATTAGAATGTCCGCTGGACCGCCGAATGCTTCCACTATCTCTTCCGGTGCACCAATTAGAATGTCCGCTGGACCGGCGTATGCTTCCACTATCTCTTCCGGTGCTCGAGCGATATCAATGACATCCTGTTTTCCTAATTATAACTTCCGGCTGTGGTCGACTGCTGTTCTTATCACTATCGCTTGGGGGAGTGATGAATGGCTTCTGCGCATGCGCACTGCACGTGCTGGATGTGATAGTGTGAGATAACATAGGGTTTAAAACTCCATGTCCACAGAGCTCTGCCATTAGTCTGACATTTGCTCTTGAAGCGTGCGGACCTTCTTGTGTACTGCTATTTGAGTGTTGACGTCGTGTTAGTCACGTGTGATTCAACTCTGTCTTGTGTACTGCTATTTGAGTGTTAGTCACGTGTGATTGTTAGCATTCAGTGATTCGATTTGAGATGAAGAAATTTCTGTTAAATCGGCACATTCGTGACGAAAGTGAGTCTCATGCAGGTCGACAAGCGGAAGTGTCTTCTCCGCAGCGTGAGGATGGTAAAATAAATTTCTTTTAATAGGAGTGGTTAGTGATGTGTTGTATGATTATCATTTTTATGTGTGTTTTGATGAATTCTATAGATGTCCCGTTTCTATTCAATCATCGCGACGAGAGTGAGTCTCATGCAGGTCGACAAGCGGAAGTGTCTTCTCCGCAGCGTGAGGATGGTAAAATAAATTTCTTTTAATAGGAGTGGTTAGTGATGTGTTGCATGATTATCATTTATGTGTGTGTGTTTTGTTTGATTCTATAGATTGCCCGTACCAACAACAACAACAACGAGACATTGCAAACGCTCCCCAATGGACGGACGTCGTTCAGTCTTTAAACGCCCGTGTATTTCGAGGTGTCATTTTGAATCCTCCTCCCCCACATGACATTGCGGATCCCGTCGAGTTTCTCAACCGTTGTCGTGTTCCCTTCCATCGTAAGATGTTTGAAGAGCTCAACAACACTCTCGGTCGATCTAATTTCAAAATTTTCGCGCAACTCGAGTGTCAATTTTTAATTGAGAAAGAGAACGTCGAGACGCACGAAATTGTAGGGGTGCTGCAGCCTATCTTTCTTTCGGCACGAACGGCTGTGTTAACGCAAGCGGATGACATTTCGGAATTTTTCCTTTCTCATATAGCACAACCTATAAATTCCAAATTCGACGAGTTTTCCGAGAGAGATTCCGGGAAATCGTTGGCCTCTATCGTCGCTCTTCATGTTTCGGCTCACTTGTTTGAACCTATCGCTCACTCTGCCTCATCTTATCTTCCTCTTCCGGCAACCATCGCGAGACGTCAAGGTGTGATCAACGTGCAAAATCGAGACGAGAAATGTTTCCTGTGGGCGGTGGCTTCGGCTCTTTTTCATAAACGTCAGCCCCCACACATCAGAATTTTCAGTCCCCAACGTACCAGTATCTATCAAACCCTTTTCGATGAATTGGAAACCAGTCTCGATTTGCGCGGCATCTCCTGGCCCCTGCCCGTTCACGAGATCAAACGTTTCGAACGTCAAAATTCTACCTTTTCATTCAATGTTTTCACATTAGAGTATGATTCGGCCAACAAAACTTGGAAAATCGTAGGTCCTGTACACTTTTCGGGGTCGAAGAAAGAGAACCATTTCAATTTCTTGTTGATTCATGGCGATGGCGGACAGTCCCATTACGTTTGGATCAAAAATTTAAGTAGACTGATTCGGTCTCAACATACGGCTTACAAGGGTAGGATTTTCGTTTGCGACAGATGTTTGAATGTGTTTTACTCGCAAGCGCATCTCGAGGCTCACGAAATTGATTGCCGATCCGTGGGGTCCCCCGCACGTTTGATCCTTCCGTCGGAGACGGGCAAAGAGGAGGAGCGCTTCATGCAATTTCAGCACATCGAAAGACAACAACGATGCCCGATCGCGGTTTATGTTGACTTCGAAGCGCTCACGGTCCCCGTGTCTTCATGTGAGCCGTCGTTGAATGGATCCTTCCTTCAACCATATCAAATTCACAAACCCTTTTCGGCCGCGCTTCAAGTGGTGTGCTCGTTTGATGAGTCGCGAAATCAACTGGTCAACTTTCACGGTCCCGACGTCGCGATACAATTATTAGCATTCTTAGAAGGTCTCGCGAAAGATTATGAGCAACTTTTGAGTCATCCTTCTCCCCTCGTGATGAACAACGAAAACGAGGCGTCTTTTCAAAATTCCGATATATGCCACATATGCAAAGGACCTTTTCTTCCAAATTCCGTTCGCGTCAGGGACCACGATCATTTTTCGGGTGTCTTTCGCGGCGCGGCTCATCAAGCGTGCAACGTCAACTTTCCCGCACCAAAGTTCATCCCCGTCGTCATGCACAACGGGAGCGGTTACGATTGGCATTTTCTCCTTCAGGCCTGGGGCGAAAAGAACTGTATGAACAACGACGGGCTGCGCGTGGTTCCACACAATCACGAGAGATTCGTGGCGATTTCCCAGAGAATCGGGAAAGTGGAACTACGCTTTTTAGATTCATTGAAATTTTTAGGTGCATCGCTCGACTCTTTAAGTCGATCGCTCGATTCGGCCGATTTGAAGTTCACCCGTGCAGCCTTTCCCGACGATCGCCTTTTCGAGTTGGCCAGAAGGAAGGGGGTGTTTCCCTACGATTATGTCAATGACATGTCCAAATTGGACGACACGAGGTTACCGTCACCCGAGGCCTTTTACAGTCGCCTCACAGACACACCCGTGTCGGACTCGGAGTACGCGCACGCGCAGGCCGTGTGGGACGCGTTCTCTATTCAAAATTTGCTGCAGTACGCCGATTTGTACTTGAAAGTCGACGTGCTGTTAGAAACCGACACGATGGAAACCTTTCGAAATTTGTGTTTGGAGGTGTATGGGCTCGATCCTCTCTTTTACTACACCGCTCCCGGGCTTTCGTGGGACGCCATGTTGAAAACCACCGGCGTTCGACTAGAGCTACTCACAGACATCGACATGGTTCTCTTTTTCGAACGGGGCATCCGGGGGGACTCGTGCAAGTGATCGGTCGTCACGCTGAGGCCAATCACCCCTTTGCGGGTGAACGCTTCCGGCCAAGCGATAAGGCATCTTATCTCGCCTACGTCGACGCAAATAACTTATATGGTTTCTCGATGTCACATCCGCTTCCGGTGGGCGACTTCCGGTGGATGCCGGAAACCGACATCGAGCGGTTGAACATCGCAGAGGCGGCTGCGGAAGTCGACCGGGGATACGTTTTGGAGGTCGACCTCGACTATCCTGACGCCATCCACGATCGCTTGAGCGATTTGCCGCCCTGTCCGGAAACCCGCGTCCCCCCCGACTCGAAGAGCAGGCAAGCCAAGTTGCTAGCGACGCTGCTCCCCAAGCGTCGTTACATCATTCACATTCGAAATTTAGTTCAGGCCCTCGAGTTGGGAGTGCAACTCACGAAAATTCACCGCGTTCTCTCTTTTTCGCAACGACCTTGGCTTGCCACGTACATGGACCTGAACAACGCACGTCGACAGCGCGCGTCCTCCGATTTCGAGGATAAATTTTTCAAACTCATGAACAATTCAATTTACGGCAAGTCGATGGAGGACGTGCGCAACCACCGACGCATTTATCTCGTGAACAAGTGGGAGGGGAAGTGCGGGGCCAGACGTCTCATCGCCGATCCCGCTTTCGTGCGTAGTCACCACGTGAATGGCGATCTCATGACTATCGAGTTGCGAAAAACGGAGGTGAAGTTCACAAAGCCCATCTATTTGGGGTTTTGTATATTAGAAATTTCGAAGCATAGAATGTATGACTTTTTTTATAATTACTGTCAAAAACATCTTTGTGATCTTCACCTTCTCTACATGGATACCGATTCATTCATTCTTTCTACTTCCACGAGTGTGTACGCTGAGATGAATCGGCATCCATCCTGGTTTGATACATCCTGTTTCGCTCCCGATAACGCATTTGGCGTGACACCTCGCAATAAAAAGGTCTTAGGGTTGTTTAAGGACGAATGCGGAAGTGATCCCCTGCTCGGCTATGTAGGTTTACGTCCAAAAATGTACTCCATCGAAACCCGATCTCGGGCATGTTCTTCTCGGGCGAAGGGAGTACAACGTTCGGTCGTCAAACGCTATAAATTTCAAAATTATTTGGACTGTTTATTTCGAAACGAAAATAGAATCGACAAACAATGTACTATTCGGTCCAAATCCCATATCAATTATTCATTTGTTCAAAACAAGCGTTCGTTGTCCGTGTCCGACGACAAACGCTATTGGATTGATAAATTTACAAGTCTGCCATGGGGTCATTTCCGCATCCTGCGTACGCGTCCGTCCGTTTCTTCTTCTTCTTCTTCAGCGTGCACGCTCGTCCCTGCAGGCGGGGTTCAGTTAGACTAGCATTTTTTTATTTATTTTATGATTTGTTATTTATTTTATGATTTTTGTTAACACTTTTAGTAGTATTTTTCAATTTTTTATATATTTTATGATTAGACACTTTTAGTAGTATTTTTCAATTTTTTATATATTTTATGGTTAGACTCTTTTAGTAGTAGGGAGATTTATGATGAATCACTTTCAACTAGTAGTAGGGGGAGCGTTTGCAAACACGTTGAGACAGGTCTCAACACGTTGAGACAGGTCTCAACACTCGTCCATCGCCTGTCGCCATGGAACAAACTCACTTAGACGAAGAAGCGGTGGTGAATTGGAACAGCCTCCGCGACGTTGCACCGTCATCGCCTACAACAACAGTCTTCAGCGCCCCTACTACGCTGCAGTCTATCGCTCGACCGTTGATGTGTGCTGACCGACGCTGTCACGAGGAAGAATCATCAGATGTCGAAGAAGATAAGGAAAAAACTCTTCACACGTGATTGGCTGTCACGAGAAAGTGGTATAGGATGCGGTGACCTCCTGTGAAGCTGATGACCGTGCGCTATTGCGCCATCCAGAAAGCTTTGAACGCTCCCTCAGCGTGCCCCCATCCCCCTGGACAGTGCACACAAATCATACGGGGCGGAAGGAGTTGGTAAAAGAAGATCCCCCCAACCGGAGGAGTTTATTCTCACGACGCTGAAGCGTTAGCTGTCCTTGACTCGACCACTTCCTTCACCGGTCGGCACTGCGACAGCGCTCGCGTTCGTCAATCCATCCAGACGCTGTGTTGGCCGTTCGAAAATATGGCACCGGCCTCCAGTCCACAGTGACGAAGATTGACGCCCATCTACGTCAGCACAGACTCGAGTTTGTACTCGTTTTGACAATCTAGCCTATGTACAGAGGGTTATAAAGCGTAGTATAACAATATGAAAATACAACTGTATGCAGTTAGGATCTAAGAATGATGTGCTATTTATACAAATTATGTAAAAACTCATTTTAAGTTCTTCATAGATTAGATAGAACACTAAATATATACAGTATGTAATGAAAAATGTTCAAACATGTGTGAATTTCTCCATAAAAATATCTAAGCATGCAAATGTTTTGAAATGTTATGTAAGAAAATTTGAAAGGTCTATGAAACTTCAATGAAAACATGCAATTACAAACACAACCTCTCTTTGCAAAGGATATGTAATATAAAAGAAATAATGATATTTTCTATGTTTTTTAAAGTAAACACATCATTTGGAGAAATGTAATAGAAACGATCGTTAAAACAATAAAACTGATTGTGAAATGTATGTAAGAAAATAATTTTATAATTCTTTTGTTTTCAATAAATCAAAAAACATTCTTTCAATTGTACTGATTTTTCAATTTATTTTTTCCCTGTCACCGCCATTTAGGACTTCCTTTTTTTTCTATTATAAAAGTCTTTTCAGCGGGGGAGCGAGCGTCAGCGCTCTCGACTCGAGAGAGAGAGAGAGAGAGAGAGAGAGAGACGCGCGGCTGGCTATCTTATATAGAGTGCATTCAAAATGCGCGCCCCGACGCACAGCGCCATCTCCTCTCGTTCTCCGAATCGCTCATAGAGGGCGCGCGCGTGTAGTATCTCTATAGCGCTAATGAGTGGGCGAACAGAGCAGCCAGCGCCCGCCGCTATCTTATCAGCCACCCGCAGCGTCGCCAGCGCGCGCCCTCAGCGCCCCCTTCCCCCCGCTATCTTATCTACTTCCGCAGCGTGCACCCTCAGCGGCCCCCGCCCTTATCAGCATCCGCAGCGCGCGCCCTCCCGACCGCGTGTAATATCTGTACCCCAAAGCAGGCAGCTTGACTCGAGGTGTCACCGTAGCTCAGAGCCAAAGTGCTGGTCGCCTCAGGGGAATTGAGGCTGGTTCGAATCCACTTCAAGGAGCAGCATTTTTGAAACATATACACACACACACACACGCTTCCACAATTCACCACCAGAGCGCAGACACATACGCTTCCACAATTCACCACCAGAGTGCGCGCACGCTTCCACACTTCGCCACCAGAGGTCGCAAGGGGTGGGTGGAGAGGGGTCATTGACCCCGGTCGGTGGGGGCATTATAATGGGCCGTTTGTTGACATCGGGTGGGCGGAGGAGGGGGAGGGGGGGATTATAATGAGTGGCGCCGGTTGTTTACATCGGGTGGGCGGAGGAGGGGGTGGGGGGTTGTTGACATTCGGCTGGGCATTATAATGGGTGGCGCCGGTTGTTTACATCGGGCGGGGTGGGGGAAGGGGTGGTGGGTTGTTGACATCCACTGTTGGGCGCTGGACCGGAAGTAGATAAGATAAGCTGATAAGAGCTGATAAGATAAGCACTTCCTGCCATTATAATTGGTGGCGCCGGTTGTTTACACCGGATGTGGGGGGCGGGGACAGGAAGTAGATAAGATAAGCTGATAAGATAAGCACTTCCTGGCCCAGAACCGCTATATCCCCCCTACTGGCTTCAAATCTAAATCTATTCGCACTTAATCGAGGAATACAAAACGAGTGGGTTAGAGGACTTGGCGGGATTTCCTTGCTATTTTATTCTAACTTATTCACTCTGCAAATCACGTGAAATTCAGGAAAAACGTGAAATTCGTGAATCAAAATAATTCTAAGGACATCGTCCATCCTTCTTACAGAGGTGACAAGTTCTATCCCACGAGAACTTAGACATACATATTAAAAATATAATATTTTTAATGCTAATGTGTACCCTTTGCGAATCTGAAAGTACATATTTCACAAAAACTACTTGAAAAATATTTTACTAATCCTTAAATGACAAATTAAAATAATATGCATTGCAATTGTCATTGCAAAATAACAGATCTAGGGAATGATCATATAACATTTACGTAGGATGTCCCAGCCAGTAATGAGGAAAACCCAGAAGGGATCGTTAACATTAAAAATTCAGAACCTAAGTCCGTCTCAATTATTGACAGACGAATGCAGAACCAAGATACAGAGCAGCGAAATTTCGCTTCGCCGCCAGCGCACCGCCTACCCACTTCCGGAGCGCGTTTCACGCGAGCTCTGCGCGCAGGCGCCTCATTTAGAGCGACTGGCCGCTCTCGAGGCATGCATAATCCAGCATTTTAAAGCCAAAGCCCGGATATCCGTCTCTTCCGCAGGGAGAAGGCCGCCAGCCCCACAAAACGCGCGCATCCAGGGGTTTCCATTAATCCAGGTCTCCATTACTCCAGCTCTCATTTGGCGACCTGGCTTCTTGCCAGCTGGCGAACTCGTGTCAAGTAGCCTGGTATTATTCTCCAAAATTGAAAAAATAAATAAGCATAGTAATATGTAAATTAGGGTGCAATAAGTAATTTAAATTAATGCATTTAATATTAAATTCTATTGCAGAGTGGAAACGAAATAGTGATATAGGCTACTATTTAGGGCAATTTTGTAATAATTATCAAACAATTATCGTTAAGTCTAGTTGTTATGGAAACGCCAACATCTGCAATCTCAGCCAATAACATCCAATAGCGTATCGGGGTTAACGCATTGTGCAAGATGAATAATAACGAGTTGGAAATGTAATAAGCATGAACTTTTTATTAACTTTACCATTATTAAAATGCATTACACATCTTGAGAGATTAGGAATTTCAAATGAGGTGTGAAATGTCTGACCATTTCAGGAGGATATGCACAGCGCTTGGACGAGTATCGCCTTCCAAACAGACCAAACTAATAAACTCATATTCCAAAATTATTTTTTCATTACAGGTATATGTAATACCTGATAATCAAGTACACACAGTAAACCCGAAAAGTTCATGGAGTATCCTAAAAACTGCATTTTACGCACAAATTTATTTTTACTGTTTAACTTCGTATTTAGTTCTCTTCAGTTTCAACAAACAATTGAGTTCTTTCCAGAAGTTTTTTGCAATTCCGTAGAAAGGTCACTTTTAAATATGTTTCTACGTGACCTGTCGCTGCATTTTGAATTTCGAAATGGGGTCCACATTGTCGTCCTTTCATGAAGGTCTGGAAACTGAAAAAAGTCCGCGGATGGCAGATCTGGCTACGGAGGATGGGACAAGAGTAGTCACTGCAATTTCAGCTAGAAGCTGATAATTGACGCAGGGGCTGACGCGACGTGCAGCAGGGAACGTGGCACAGCGGCTTCGGTAGGGAACTGGGAGCAAATTGTATGAACGTTGAAACTTGTTTGTGTTCTATTATTGCTCAACTCCTGCATAATCCAACATGGCTAACGTCGGACAAGAGCAAGAAGATCCAGGACACGATGGACATTTTTGTCAACGACGCCAGTGAAACACTGTTAATTGAGTTATAATTTAACGATTGGCATTCATCCCAGAATCGTTTGAACCATTCGTACACTGTCGACTAAGATAAGAATTTTTCACCATTGGCCGGTTTCATCATCTCGTATGATTCCGATGCAGTTTTCCCGCAGTTGAAACAATCTCGATCGCCTCCTGCTGTTCCACGCCCATGCAGTGATCGACTCGAAAGCGCAAAACGCAAAGCAGCATCCGTTACTCTCTTTAATTAGTTCGAAACTGAGGGAATTTTAACCGTTGCTTCCCAAGACCTTCAGTACTCACTATTGTGGTTAATAGATGATATGGTACGTAAACTATCATTAAAAAATTCCCGGATATACTGTATAAATTAATCAATTGCACTCTTTGCTAATTTCAATTGCACTTGCGCGAGCTAATATAGCATATATTTTCTCTATTATGTTACAGCAATTAATTACCGTAGAAAAATAAAGGCATATGTAGGATCTTATAAAGTTTGAAAAAGGTAAACCCTTATTCAATTTAAATTATGGGTATCACATTCTGTACCGATCTGCCAGGTTAGCGTGTCAGAAGAGTCCGTCCACCAAGTGCCCAATGAGGCTCATCATTTCTCGTCTGCTGACCCTACTGTTCGCTCTTCTCTATGCAGACGCCTGCTCCGGATCAGTCGCTGCATTAAAGATGATTTGGGATACAGAAAAGCAGATTATTTGCTAACGAAATTGGCATAGATGAGGAAATATCTGCTGTTTAGGAAGCGGGAGAAAGCTAGTACCTCAATCCCCCCGCTGACTCCCGCCGGAAGGGCGAAGGAACGGGTGGTGAGAGGGCAGGTCAGCGGTCACCTCTGGAGGTAGGAAATCGGACCGACTGGGTAGCCCTACTCTGCTGCGGGCGATGGGGCGTCCAACTCCCTCACTATTACGGGACGGATTTTGATGGCCTGAAACATTGCTAAAAATGATCAATAATATGTTTTTAAAATTCCCTAAAAGCAGAGAAAAATGAAGTTAAAACTGTGATCAAAACAAGTTCGAATAAACGACTCAAGCTGAATGCGTTACTGATGTAATCGAGGCTGCTTCTATTCGTTCACGTGCACTCAGCCTGCACACTTGTGGTTTGGACTTATTTCCTAGACAATCTCTGTCTAAAGTTACTCTGAAATCGGACGAACCTACATTGGCGCTGATAGGCGTCACAGGAACATGAGATTACGTCCTCTCGGCGGCTGACATTACGATGTCTGAGCGAAGAAATCGAATAGGCTACTCAGGAATTCTGTGGAGAACATTAGTTATATCTCGTAAATATTACTTGAAGCACGTACCATGAAAATGGTATTAAAATCGATTGAAAAATTCATTCAAACTGACGGAAAAGGTAAAAAATGACTTGCTAGTCAAAATTACCGAAACACGCCAAAATGATCATGGATCATTTCCTTTTGTTAAGACATAAATTTAATTTGTATACTAAATATCATTGTTGTAGAGTGAAAAGAAAAAAAACATATCATTAAAATCCGCCCCTAGTTGTTGTTATTATTATTATTATTATTATTATTATTATTATTACTGTTCATATTACT
Organism: Gryllus longicercus; assembly: GCA_038098605.1. NCBI lineage: Eukaryota > Metazoa > Arthropoda > Insecta > Orthoptera > Gryllidae > Gryllus > Gryllus longicercus. The sequence goes on along the minus strand of JAZDUA010001079.1, from coordinate 143,728 downwards.
ATTACTCTTATTAAAAGTAAGCTTCAGATACGCTACTGACACCATGTTTTACTTACTAAAAGCCATTGCATAAACCTGTTTTCGTTTGTAATACAACAGGTCTAGTTAGCAAGCGATTGTCAAAGGAAAACGTTGGAGGAGAGAGAGGCGACTTCCATTTTCGCGAATTCGTTTCAGTTTCTGGCTTGTGTTGTATCTTCCCGTTACACGTTCGAACATACAAGGTACAAGTGAAGACATGTCACGTCCAGGGACGACTTGTCAACAAGCACTTTCCTTTCCAGAAGATCAGAGGTGCACCTTCCGAATATGCTACCCACCTGAAAAGGGGGATGGAGAGGCGATGGTGATATGAGATTAAAGAAAAGTTCCTCAATATCAAAATGGACTATGGAATGAAAGAGTTAAAGATATATTAGCGTAATTCGTTTCACTTAAACTAATGTATGTTCTTTTGTAAATACCACGCAATTTGAAGTTAAATATGTTCAAAAGGAAAGGGAAATGATAGTCGATTATTCATCTTCCTATCCTTCAAACAAAGCTACATATATATCCTCTTTATTTACAATATATGCTTGCATTATTATCTTAATTTATCTTTCTCAATTTATGAAAGAAACTTTAATCCGTTTAAACAACCCAACAACCGTGCTACATTCAATACAATATACTTTATTTAATTTTGTTAATGTGAATGCAGGTCTTGGATATCCCCTCCTACAAGAAGAAATGAAAGTTTAATTTAAAAAAAAAAAGTCTACTACGGTACGCCGAGGATGAGTTCAATGGATTCCCTTTAGAACAAGACGCGTCCAGCTTTTCAATGAACCTTTTGTATTCCAGAGAGCTGTGATGCACCACAAATAGCTTCAAACGTCATTGCCGAAGTCCGGGTTTCGTGACAAGAGACCAATAGTCAATAGAGGCGTATTGTTACATCATAATTCATTACCCAGAGGTCTACCTCAAATACGAGTCCATTAGTACCAGATAAATGAACAAAAACTAAATTAGACAGTGTTTGAGTTATTTTCGTCATGCCGGTTTTCATTGACAATTCGATAAAGTTGGAAATCGGATATGTTGTTACGAAAGTGTTAGAAGACTTTCTCTTAAAATATCGTAAGCACAACTGGTCTTAATAAGAATCATAAAGTAATAGATCTCATTGTGTGTAATTCTACAGTGACGGAACTTTACATATTGTTGCGGTCGTTCCAACCGACAGTTTGTGAATATCCATCATTAGTTGAATAATTAAATTGGTCGATTATTAATAAATTATTTCATTTCTGGGCGCATCGATAGATTATAGATTGATAGATTATTTGTGGGCGGATTGATAGAATGTGTTTCTGGCGCGTCATCTGAGGTCCTCATTAGTCCCAAAAGCGTAGTTTATATACTTCCTTGCAGGTGGCGGCGATCTTTCCCCGCTGGATGGTGGGATGTGGCTCCGATGTACAAGTCGGCTAGCGGGGTTTCCCCAACCATGTCCCTCCAACCAGCGGGGCACCGCCCCAGCGGGAACAAGCTCTAAAAGCTCACAGCCGGTTTCCCCATATGAGTAATAGAATAGTGCATGTAAGGGTAAGTGTGTATGTGTGAGAAATATGAGAGGATAGAACAAATATGAAGAATATAAGACCGCGTACAGAGGCCCGTTCGTTAAGGTACTGCTCCGGCATTCGCCTGGTATTGAGCGGAGAAACCACGGAAAAGTACTGATCAGAGCAGCCGGAGGCTAGAATTCTCCTCCAGACAGCGGCTGCATTCGACCTATCTAGCTGGTGTGGAAAATCCTGCCCCTTCAGGACTCAAACCCTAGGACCTCCCAGTCAGAGGCCCTGCAGTGACGTCAGTTGAGGCTCAGAACTAAGTTAGTTTGAAAGATTAAAAATAATTAATGTATTTTCATATCTATTGTATTTAGATTTTTGGTTTCAAATTTAGCCCCTAAGAACTCTATCATCTTGAAGTACGCCTCCTCCCAACATCACACCCTGCTAGTATTTTGGAGCAGTTCTTTCCGACATCTGGATTCCGATTCAACTCCCAAGCTATGCACTTCTAGATTATTGTCTAAATGTATTTTTATCACCATTTTTTCCTTATTTTCATCGCATCGTCGGTTTATCATGCAACGCGCGTGAGCAATCATCTCGTGTAAGCTCTGGATGGTGGCGCCCGTCTCGGCAATCTTGGGAATCCTTGCTCTAATCCCTTGCTCGCGGCGGCTGGGGCGCCGGCCCATAACTCTCGCCCCAATTACACGCGGAACGGCGCGGTGCGGCGCGGTGCGGCGCGGCGCGGGGCGGCGCGGGGCGGCGCGGGGCGGCGCGGGGCGGCGCGGGGCGGGGCGGGGCGGGGCGGCGCGGGGCGGCGCGGCGCGGGGCAGGGGGGGGCGGGGCGGGGCGGAGCGGGGAAGGGCGGGGAGGGACGGGGAGGGGCGGCGCGGGGCGGGGCGGGCGCGGGAGTCGGGCGGGCGCTAGTGCTGCGTCGGCTATCGGCAGCGCGCGCACGCACTTGGCGCGCGGCCACGGGGAGCGCTGCGAGCAGTGCTCCTCACCCCACGCCACGGGGCAAAATCCTGGCCCCCCCCCTCTAAACAGGCCCTAAGGCAGTGCGGTCTAAGAGGCACACAATAATATTGAAAGATTGAACGTATTTAGGTAAACAAGTTCAAACTATTTAGGCAATGCGCTACAATACGTGTAATTAATACAGTAATATTGAAAAGATCACGTATTTATAAAATTATACCAGAAGCGGTGGCTTAGGGCATCAACTTATGACATTGCAGTGCCTCTACCCAGGAGGTCCTAGGTTCGGGTCCTGACCCGACGGTGTGACAGGGTTTTCGAGACTAGCTACGTCAATAGGTCGAATTCAGTCGCTACTTGGAGGAGAATTCTAGCGGCCGGCTTCTTTGATCGGTCGTTTTCCGTGGTTTCTCCGATCTACACCAGGCGACTGCCGGAGCAGTACCCTAAGAAACGGGCCACAATCTTTCTTTCCTCTTCCTTGTTCTATCTGTACCCCTTACACACTCACACTTACATGCCCTACACTACCATAATGCCAGGAGACCGGTCGGGGCGTAGAGCTTGTCCCGGTTGAGGCGGTGACGCGCTGGAGGGAGATACTCTTTCGTTTACTGTTACTATAGTGTAGGGAGAAAAATATTAGAATCATCTCAACAAAACCATCTCGAATATTCGGTTGCACAATTCGTGATTAATGTTCTTTGGAGCTGCAACTGCACGCACGTCAGGATTGCCGTCTTTTAGCGCTGTACTAAAGATGGTGAAGATCGCTGCAGGTGGAGAGAAGATTCTCGTAATTTTGTACTCAGATGTCTGTCCGTATGGATGGATGTGTCTCACAACACACACACGCTCTCTCGCTCGCTCTCTCGCTCTCTCGCTCTCTCGCTCGCTCTCTCGCTCTCTCGCTCTCTCGCTCTCTCGCTCTCTCTCTCATATCAGAAGCTTTTGAACTGAAACGTGGGTAACACATCAGAAATAAGATCTAGTTGTTTCGTTCTGGATATCATGAAAATATTTTAATTTTTGGAGATAATTTACAAGAAGCCCTTATGACATTTTCAAAATTCTGAAAGTGCATTTATTCGGAAAGTACTGAATGATTCCGAGTATCATTGAAACTTCTTACGTTTTGGACAACTAGACTCCTTTAGAGCAACACCGTCTTAATTTCTAAACCAAAATCATTAATTTGTCTAATTAAACCAGAAGCACAATAAAAGCTATCATTATGTTTCTTTCTTCGTTTTTACTTCTTCCTTTTACAAGTCGTAGAGGGCGGTGGCTCACAGAAAATAAATCCACGTCGTCGGAGCCTGGCGTTGATATATGAGTGATATAAACGTTTAATGCTTTACGTACGTCTTTTTACACGACTTGCAGCCTTTGTAGCTGAATTCTCAACAGGTGCTGGAAAATGCACATCGTAACAAGAAATGTAAAAAACCGAGCAACTTCGAAGACTGGTTGGTGTGTCCATATATTGATAAGGTGGAGTTGCTAATTCAGTACAGACAACTGCTAGTGATGCCGCTTATAAAAACGAAAACACGTTGTAAAAACATCCTGTGAAAAAACTTGTCAAGTAAGTTGCTACAAGGATTGTCTTACACTGTTATTAACTTCATCAGAATAGCGGTGTGTTCTCACAGATAAAGCTTACTTTTCCAGCTATTTAGTCAAGCGATTAGGTGATGAAGGGGCTCGCGAACATCGAGAGATTTCTTATCTGCAACGACTAATCACTTCTAGTCACGCAACTACAAGGGGTGTGAAATAATTCTGAGGGTTTTTTCTGTAAATTTAAAGCTTTATTATGAACACCTGAATACATCATTATGTTTCAAAGTATTCTCCATTGCTAGCCACTATTTTCTCCCATCTTTCTGGTAGCATACGGATTCCGCGTCGAAAGAACAACTCATCTCTTGATGCAATCTACGAATAAATCCAATCTTTCGTACCTTCGTAAGATTGGAAGCGCTGCGTAGCCAGGCTGTGTTCCATGGATATGAACAGGTAGTAATCAGATGGAGCACTATCTGGTGAATATGGCGGGTGGGGTAAAACCTCCCATTTCAACGTTTCCAAATATTGTTTCACTCCACAAGCAGCATGTGGTCGGGCGTTGTCATGTTGAAGAATCACTTTATCATGTCTTCGCTGGAATTGCGGACGTTTCTCTTAATGCGCGGCCCAGACGCATCGGTTGCGTTCGGAGGCGTTCACCAGAGATTGTTTCATGCGGTTGAAGCAGTTCGGAATACACAACACCGAGCTGGCCCCACCAAATACAGAGCGTAAGTTTTGCACCATGAATATTCGGTTTTGCCGTCTATGTCGATACATGACCAGGCAAACCTCGTGATTTTCTCCGCTTAGGATTATCGTACCGAATCCATTTCTCATCGCCAGCGACGATCCGATGCAAGAATCCCTTCCTGGTTTGGCGTTGAAGCAATTGTTCACAGGTGAATAATCGGCGTTCAATGTATCTAGACTTCAGTTCGTATGGCACCCAATTTCCTTGCTTTTGAATCATACCGAGAGCATTTAAACGTTTAGAAGCGGTTGTGCGATCAACATTCAACAATTCAGCAAGTTCATCTTGCGTTTGACATGCATCTTGTAAGCTCTATGAATAGCCTTTACTGTTCTTCCAATTGCGCATCTTCGAACTTTTTCGGTTGACTTAGGCGTTCTCTGTCAACTGTATCGAAAACACCACTTTTAAAACGCCGTAACCAATACTCTCACGTTTTTATCGACGGAGAATGTTCGCCGTACGTTTCCAATAGCACTCGATGACTTTCAGCAGCACTTTTCTTCGAATTAAACAGAAAAAGTAACCATCACGCAAATGATGTTTTGTTGGCTCGTACTTTCGACATTTTTAGACTTTCAAACAAGTGTGTTGTTTACTCATCAGCCCAAGTCATATACTAAACAGTAAAGCCTATTCATAGAGCTTACACGAGAATATAGTTAGAGAAGAGTCTGATGCGATATAGCACAAGTTACGCCATCTATTGTAAATCCCTCACAACGAATTCACATACCTTGTACTTACAGATCAAGCAAGTTACTGAATAAGATCCAAGAGAAAAGGAGACAGTTGAGTCTATACTCTTCGACAAAGACTAAAGAGAGAAAGTAGGACACTGAGACACTGTAATAATTAGCTAAAACTACACTGCATGTAGTCGAGGCAGCAGAAAAAGCTACAAAAAACTCTTAAACATAGCAGGCATTGATCAATCGACGGATCGTTTAAAGGGTTTCGTTCTTCATTTGCTGCACTCATTTTTTACGTGTCCCTTAACTACAAATATAGCCTTAATGCATCATCGATTTCGGGACTTATCAATTAAAATTAATGAAATCCTTTAATTGACCACATATGCCTACTAAACTCGCCCACTACACTTAAGAGAATTCAAGGAACACTTTCATTTCTATCTAAAGCTTAAGGCGCTGTTTTGAAATAATAGTAAAAAAAGTAGGAATGTGTTCTGCAAAGATTTGGGAGACACCCGCGGAGTAAAATGTAGGGCTAAATGTACAGGATAATCCATGTAAAAGAAATATTACTGAGCACAAAACAAACAATGCAATTTCCAGATGATTTTCTCAAAAGTCATATTGTCAGCGCAATTTTCCAAAATATGATAGTTTCTAACAATTAAATAGGTTTTTTGTTTTCATTTAATGATGTATTAAAATTGTATTAAATATTATGAAGGATCTCACTTTATATTATTAGGACCTCACTTTCTAGAAATGGCTCATACGTAATGCTCGCTGCATCTCAATACATAGAATGGAAATTGAGTAGACTTAATCACTTTTCAATTCCGAACTCACTTTTTCGGAAACGTTCTCCCTTCCGCAACGCACGTCCAGGACCCACCCCTAATATGGTGGACTAATTTTCACACTTCCCTCGCCCTCTCGCCCACTGCACTGCAGCGGCGGCGGCGGCGGCGGTGGAGGCGACGGTGGAGGCGGGGGCGGGAGCGGGGGGCGGGGGCGGCAGCACGTCCGATACGCGCCCGACGAGCGCCAGACGCGGCGCGGCGGCGGCGGCAGCGGCGTCGGCGCCGGCGAGGTCGATGGCGGAGGCTACGTGACCTGCAGACACCCGCCGCGCCGCTGCCTCCGAAGCCACAGCCATCACCATCACCCCCGCCGCGTTTGTCCCCGCTCCCGCAGTTACGCCACACCAGGTAACGCCCCACTTCCTGCCTGCCCCCCCCCCACCTGTTCTTTCGAGGCCCCTCCGTTCTCCACCTCCAACGCGTTCCCGCCCCAGCTCCGGCCGCTCGCGTCCTGTTCACGTGGTTGTTGCGACGCCAGCCGCCCTCACCCGCACTACTCTACTGGCTCCACTACTCACACCATCACCATCACCCTGCTACCTCTACCACCCACACATCCACCGCCCCCAGCATCATCACTGCCACGATCACCAGTCTCTCCCTTAACAGATCATCTCAGCGCCCCCCTCCCTTCACGGCTCCACCTCCACCCCCACCCCCTCCCCGCCACCAGCGCCAGCTACACTCGCGCAGGAATCCTCACCGCGCCCTTCATTGTTGGTGTTGCGGCCGGCGCCTCTTCCGCCCCCGACGCCGTTGCCAGGAGGCGGAGGGGAGCTCCGGGGAGGAGAGCGGGCGCGACAGCTGTCGGGGCCGGCCGCGTTTACGCGGACGCCGCCCCAGCGCCAGCGCCAGCCTCTGGCCGAGCGGCGCGCCGACGGAGCGGGGGCGGGCGGAGGGGGCGGAGGGGCGGAAGGGGCGTTAAGCCCTCCGGCGGAGGCGGAGCGGGGCCGGCGGTGGAGGGAGGCGCGATGGACTCGTCAGGAAGGGCTAGCGGTTGTTTAGGGAGGGCTGGAATCTGGGAACCTTTGATACATATGACATGGGGATGTTGAATTACAGCAGCGTTAGTAGTAATAGTTGAAAAGGTAATAGTAGTAATTGTGAAGGCCATTTGAGCAAAGGCTGCAAATGCAAAACTCGCATGGAAAATTAGTCAGTGAATGCAAGGAACGGCCGAGATGATATCAATTGAGCATTTTCGTCGCTTCTAAATGGCATTCATCGTTCTGTAAATGTGAATGCCTTACATTAATCAGAGCATCTAAGTTGTCGACCTTTCCGTAGTTGGAGGCTGTCGACAGGGGCGTTCCAGGGCGTGGAGAGGATTTGGGAGCGATGCACCTGGGAAGCCCAACTCGCTACAGAAAAGGACGAAAAGCAGCAGGGCTTCCTTTTGCTTATTTCCTGTACGAACGAAAGTCGTGCAATATATCAGTTGTTAGCGTCACAATTATTAACAATACGTCAGCAAATAAAGAGCCCCACCCCCTCACCTCCCTGGAGGAAAGTCCTCAATGCACATAACATTGTTTAATAATAATTAACAGAACATCAATGAAGATTGTCAAAAATCCTTACTCCATAACCCATCAATATAAAGAGTTGAGTTTTGCGTGATCAGGGCGGCCGAGAAGAAAACCGCCAGTGGCTACACACACACACGCTGCGGCTGCGGCGGGGGCTCTCCAAGTGGGCGCGGCCTCTCGATGCGGGCCTGGTCGATCCGCCCCGCCCCGCCCCGCCCCGCCCCGCCCCCGCGCTCCGGATGCCGGACACAGCCTGCGGCCGCCCCCCCCCCGCGCACTTTACGAGGCCACGCCCCCGCCGCCGCCGCCGCCAGGCCAGATTTTTCGATCAGCGGATATTGATTCTGGCGTCCCGACGATGGAGACACGGGATCTCAAAACTTTCTTCGACATTGGATACAACACATACGATTTCTGCGAGATTCCACTTTTATACACACCATGTGCTTCACAATTTAACCTCAGGATAGAGAGGGAGAGAAAGGGGGGAGAGGGAGGGGTGGGAGGAGGAGGGAAAGAGACGGGGAGGGAGGGGCGGGAGGGGGAGAGGGAGGGAGAGGGGGGAGGGAGGGAAGGGGAAGGAGAGAGGGGGAGGGAGGGAGGTAGAGAGGAGAGAGGGGAGGGAGGGAGGGAGGTAGAGAGGGAGAGAGAGGGGAGGGAGAGAGAGGGGAGGGAGAGAGAGGGGAGGGAGAAAGAGGGGAGGGAGAGAGAGAGTTGTCGCACAAAACCCCTTTTGTCACTTGCACACAGCGTGTCCTCCTGCCAATCACAGCAAAGCGAATTTCGCATTATCCTCGTCATCTGTTTCCTCCAAAGTTGTGCCAACGACGGTAGCTTACGTCATGGGAGAAGTTGTCGCTGTCGCTTCTCTCCAGGACACGACAGACAGTGCCTTCTCGTGACTCTCAAACTTCAAGAATACAGAAGATTCGTTCCAAGAAGATACGACAGATTTTCCGACAGCAAGAAGTGAAATCGAGTAAGTGAATACGATACAATAAGTTTGTTACAATAATTTGCCTTAACTTTTTATATTGTTGTTTCGACCAATTTAAACGAAAGATATCATAACCTCTTTATATTTACTAGCGTACTCGTGCGAGAATCTCGCGTGTTAAGCCCCACCCCTTCTCTATCCATTCCCTATCCTTTCCATTAAGAAGGAAAGTTGTTAATGGAAAGTGTTTATTTGTCCTTAAAAATATCAAGCAAAATTAAAAACATTCCAATTGACATAGGGAACAAATTTTCAATAAAGGTTTATTCAGTCTTATAGAGGTATGTTCTTCGAACTATTCTCACTTCCTTGACAATCACCTTTTCGCTTCCCTAAATAGTCACAAAAATATTTAAAAAAACTTTTACTCTTGAGAAAGCCAACCTAGTACTGCTGAGGTTCTGAATTCGAGAATTTAGACTAAAAAAGTTAGTATTTTTGTTTCTTGTTTTGCATTAGTTTTGGTTCTACAAAGTTTTCTAGTAAGTTCACTGCACTAAGAAATGTCCTCACCATATGAATCTGACACTGAACATACCTCCCGAAAGTATGTAATCCCTTCAAAGCATGTGGGGCAGAAGGTAGTTTAGAATCACTTTTCTTCTCCTATTTCTTCTTCCTCTGGTGAGACCTCTTGTTCTGGTACCATCATGGAATCTAAAATTTCTGTCTGTGAGATGGTCAGCGTTCCTTGGGAAATGGCTCGGAAGGTCTGGATTTCGAGATATGAAAACAATCTTTTCCAGTTTCTTCAAGTTGAAAGTATGATTTTCACTCATGGAGAGAAGATATTCTTTCGAGTTATCGAGAAATCCGTGGTGTGAAATTTCGAGGTAACGGCACAGTCTTACACGTAAAACACGCGGCCGGGAACGAAAAATTGCTTCGACATATCAAAAATCCGAGTTATCGACGTTCGAATTATCGAGATTTGACTGTATCCAACTCATACGATGAAATAAACATATATTTCAACTGAGTTTCTACATGATAGATATGCCCAGAAGAAACGCAGTGGAAGAGTTGGTTATAATATAAACGAGTGTTTCAAGTAATATTATCTTTCAGCGTAACATAATAATGAATATTATTTTAAAGAGAATGCACGGCACTGTAATTGCAACGACATTCTAATTTTCTCGAAAAGGACACATCATCCCTTGTCAAGTTTAAGATACTAGAACTTTCGTTGGTGCAATGCAGAAGGGATTTGAATAGGTGTCGCTTTTGTCGAATTTCATGGACGTCTTCATCCGAATGAAATCTCTATCTGGTCTGTATACTGCATAATATTTTGAAATGTCTAATAAATATAAATATCTAGATAACATAATGTTTATACATCGTCATCTAGACCACTAAAATATTTTGCCATTGACTGTTTGCAAAGATAACGTACTCAGAACTTTTAAGATGTTGGAAACTGACTTTACAGAACTGGTAAGTGGTACACTGCCCGATGGTATACTGGTGTGCGTTGCCGTCGGGATGTTGGGGCTCCTCCCGTAGATGGATTGTGAGATCCGGTGTCGACTTACAGGTCGGCTCGCTGGGTTTTCTCCCACCATATAACCCCCCCCCCCCAGCAGGGCACCGCTCCAGCCGAGACAATCTCTAGGCTCCGGACGGCTTATGGAAGTACACTGCATGAAAATGTGTACGTGTTAAGGGCATAAATTAGGTATAATGTTAAGGAGGGAAAGATCGCCCCATCTGTTGCCCGTTTTGTTACATATTCCACCGGCGTTCGCCAGTTACTGATGGGGGAACCGCAGAAAACCGCCGAATATTCCAGCCGGCCGCTGATATTCTTCTCCAAATCGTGGGTGATTTCGACCGAACTATATAGATGTTAGTGTCGAAAATTCTCCACTGTCGGGATTCCCACCCTAGAACATGTAGGTCAGAGACGCTGCAGCTGCAAGGGATGTTGTCGCTGCGCCATCTCAATCAGCAGACGCGGGTCCAGGGGGGGGGGGGATTTCCCTTCTAAACTTTTTCAATAACTGTTAATTTTAAGGGGTCACGAAAGTTTCCAGCAAAAATATTTTCGGATTATCATTAAAACGAATAAAATCGTATCGCAGCATGAGTTCAGTGTAAGCCCGCGTCATTTTACAAAACACATTTGCACAAAACATTTTGAATTTCTCCTCTCACAATTTGTGTCTGGATCCGCCCCTGCATTCACCCAATGGATCAAAAATAAAATATAATTTACAAGATGAAAGTTGCATGTTGTGTAATGCAATGTTTGTGTTGTACAATGCACATCAATATCGTGAATGATAATATTTTCCTCAAGAAAAAAGACCAGTTAGAGCGCAGCCTCTGGTTATGAGGAATTGCGTAATGACATCTACTCTCTGAAATTGATTCGTGCAATATATTGACATATTCTAACGTATAAGGTATTCTACATCATTATGTTGAATAACCTGTCCCGCAATCCAAATCTAATTATAGCTAGCTACACATCAACAGAAAAGAGAGATCGTATAAGCTTTGTAAACTTGACACGAAACACATCTGGTTTTGGGACGCGCCCCTTCAACGCCCGAAAAGAGATACCCACTCGTCAATTGCGTCCCCCTCACGAGGAATAACGAGAAACACGCGGAGGTGCATTCCCATCCGCCACCCCCGGCGCTGCCCCTTGGCGCCTCTGCGTGACGTCAGCCTCTGAGGGAGAGCGACGGGGACAGCAGCTCTCCGCTGGCTCTCTCCCGCCCGCCCGCCTCCTCTCCCATCGAGCGGGCGCACGGCCTTATCGACCGCGCGGCGCTGCGCGGCGGCCGCGTGGCTTCCGGCGAGCTATCTCCCTTCGGGGGATTAGGCGCGCGATACGGACTGGCGCGCGGGGGGGGGGGCAGTGCCCCGGCTGATCCCCGGCGGCCCGAGTGCTAGCGCTCTTTTGCACACCTTGCGGTGCGCTTGTCAACCTTTTGGAATTCATCTGATGGAGGGATGCAATTTCCATAAACACCGATGTCTTCAATCAATGCTTTTCAACATCGATGTTTTGTGTTCCATTTCTTTACGTTTTTGATGTTTTGTTTGTGGATGAAACTTCCAATAATCACAATTTTGTAAAAGTTAATATATGAAATAATAACATGGCTCAACTGTTTCCGTGCCCGAAACAAACGAAAGACGTTTCTACCTCCACCGAGCAGACTATCCCTCGCCCGAGATGAATGTAATGTCCTGCTATTTCCTTCATCTTTCCTCGGGTTTCGCACATGGAGAGACGTTTTATAAATTTGTTTTCAGTTGAATTTTAATCATACATTAATGTACACAACCAATGTCAAATTATATTTCGTTTCACACAAATTTAATGTTACAGATTACTTAAATCATCTATGATTATCTGGCGATGTATTATTAACATCGATGTTTTAATTTCGAACATCGATGATAGCCAACATTGATGTTTTGTTGTCGATATCGAATTACTAATGTAATAGCCCTTACAAATCGCAAATTACGTGGCGAAACACTTGAGTTATTAAATAATTGTTCAGAATAACATATGTATGCGTTCGGCGTTTAAGGTCAGACTATTCCCAGCTGGCGTGTTCCAGGCCTGGGCCTCGTCTTTCTTAATTATCCGGAGGGCACAGGCGACGTGTGGCGAGCACGACGTCTTCCTGCCACCGAACCTGGCTTATTTGCGCTGCCTCGGCTTTCTTTCGCCTCACAGTAGAAGAATGAGACGATTTGTAGAGGAAAACTACAGCTTTATTTTTGTGCCAGCCGGGAATCGAAACCGGGACCGCTTCACAGAAAGATATCAATGCTAATTATTATAATAAAACAAAAAGGCCTTATGCCGACATTTAGAAGTTAATTCCGCGGACGACCTTCTGGAAACCGTGGAACAAGTTCACGAATTTTTCGAAGAAGACATCATCCAAGCTATTAAAAAGTATGCCGAACTACACATCACCAGGGATTGCTAAAACTAAGATCCAGAATGACTGGAACAAAACGAACATCATTTTATCCCATCTGGCAAAGGGTTGAATTGAACTTTACATCAAATGGAACTCTGAAGTGGCTCACACGCAGGATCCTACCCAAAGAGGAAGTCAGTACTTTGGCAAAGAATTACAGAACAATCACCTGTCTTCCAGTAAATAATAAAGTTAAACCGCAGTAAGATACAACGAAACGAAGGGCTGAGTTTAGCCCAGAGCCAACTGTACCATCGCTCCTGACTCTGCTGCTACTCTGATCGGACGGGCCAGGGGTTCGAGTCCCGACGATGACAGTTTCGTCTTTAGCAATAGCCTAGGGCTAGGTCGAGTTCAGTCAATGGACGGAGGCGAATTCTAATGACCTGCTGCTCTGATGGGTAGTTTTCCGTGGTTCCTCAGATCAAAACCAGGCGAATGCTGGATCTGTACACTAACAAACGGACCACGGACCGCACGCGATTTTTCGCTCCTCTTCGTTGTTCTCCTCTACGACTACGCTTTCACTTCATCCCTACTCTCTCATTCCCTTAAAAGCACTACACTGCTGCACGTTGGGAAATCAGTCGGGAGCTGGGAGCTTGTTGCTCCACTGGTGGGGGAGAAACCTAGAGAGGGAAATCCACGCAAGCGATGGTGCTGCATCCAGTGGAGAGGAACACCGCCTCCTCCGGGGATAAAACATTCACTACGCTAACGGGACTAACAACCATCGCATTTGACGCGCCAAGGCACATCAATCAAACACATTTACACACACACACACAGAGGAGAAGCACCTGTTGTCGATTGGGCAGAGACTATGTAAAAATTCCTATGGCTGCACGAAAATCTACTCGTAGCCACGGAACAGCCATCTTAAGTTGTAGAAAGGAACGAAAAGGAAATTTGGGTGTGGCGTAACTTTTCTCCCAGAAGACCTTTCATCCTGAGGCGCATGCAACGTTACACTTCAAAAGAACCTTAGTCACGAATTTTACGACAGAAAATTCGAGACCATGTCGATAAGTGATTCGAATACTTTTAAAAATGGCAGTATGTACATTCACAATTATCATTTATTTCTTGAAGAATTAGTCTCGAATGGTGTTTTGGATCCAGAATAAATGTGCCATCATAAGATGTAATTACGAATCTCATATTCAGTGTGTGTGTACGTGAGTGTATGCGAGTGTATGCGAGTGTATGTGTGGGTGTATGTGTGTGTATGTGTGTGCGTGTGTGGATGCCAGTTAATTTGAAGTTTGGTTATTTATTAGTATTTGTACAAGTCATTATTGTAGAAAGGTACTCTCAGTGAGAGCAGAGCAAAGCAAATGCGACTCATTGTCATTACATTGAATTTAAATTGGAATTTATGACCCTCTCAGGACGCCGTTTACATTCGTTTCATAACATTTCAAGAAATTATTTATGAACACAGGCTCCGTTCGACTAATATTACTGCTCGCGCACAAAATAAATGTGTATATATTTTCTATGTAGTTAGGAGAGTTAAGTAATAATTAAGAACTCATTGGGCGGTAATATATAATGAGCCATGTTAATTGTTTAAGACTGCTTATAAAAGCCCGCTAGACTGACCACCACCCCATTCTTCTTGCGCTGAACACCCGAGGAATCAGAGAAGCGAAAATGAAATAAAAAGGCGTTATTTATAAATATTTGCTAATGAGAAGTTCCATTTCGGGTTAGTATTAAGGCTTATGTAGTGAGACGAACTTTTAGTATTAGTGAGGAAAATTATGAAGTGATCACTTCCAAAGGGAGTATCTTCAGTATACTAGTCTCAGTGGATGCTTGTAGGTGAAGAACAAATTTCTCTTAATGTTTTCATCAGTTTCTTCTATCCTTTTAAATAATAGACCGACATTAGGGCAGAAATTTGTGCAAATGTCAAATAAATGAGTTTGATTTTTGGTTCTTTCCAGTAAGGTTTTAAGATGTAAAAGATTCAGTGGATAATTGGTTTTACTGTTAAATAATATACCTTTATGAGGTGAGAGTTGCTCATCTAATTTGTCTAATTTATTATTAGTGAGAGAACTATGTTGGATTTTGTGTGTTCTTTTTCAGTATTATTTTTTGAGGGTTTGTAATCAGAATTAGAAATTGAAAAATAGGAGGGAAAGAGCGATATTTTAGGTATTTTCTTCATAGAAGTAGAGACAGGAGTAGATATTTGTTTGAAGAGGAGGAAATTCAGTAATTTGTTCTTATTGAGGAGGAATATTCGAGTGTTGAGTTAAAGGTTATTAGCTGTACTGTTGATTGGTCTTGCATTAATGTAATATTTTTGGGACCATTTTTGATCAGATGACCACGTTCTTTACGTGTGAAACACGATGATACAGTTGAAGGATATATCAAAAAAGAAGTATCAGCATAGTCAATCTTTGAAATCGCACATATTTTAGAGGTACGAAATGTTTTTTTTTATCTTCAGCATGGATATAAATGTGACAACGAAAACTGAGGATGTGAGTGAATTCATGTTTAGACATCCCAGCTCGTATAAACGTAAGTTTAAAACCAAGTCTTACATTTATTTTTTTTAGTTCATTTTCAATAATTGAGTGAGGAATAATAAGACATATTAGACAATATTAATCTTTTGAAAGCAGAGATGAGTGGTCTGATATGAAGTTGTACATTATTAATGGTAAGGGATGCACTCAAATCTAAAAGCTCACTTGAGGTTAGGTAACAACATACACGAATTTGTGAAATTCTGAAAATAAATTTGATGTTGCTAGGTGAGGTTATCGTAGCAATTTCATGTATGTATTCTTTAAGAGAAGAATCGGCTATTGAATCTATTATATTATCCTTTATCTATTATATTATCCTTTATTGTTTTGTGGAAACATACCTTTTTTAAATTGAAGAAAAAGCTCTTGAAGATGAATTATTGGAAAGGTACATTGGTATTTCTTTATTACAGTCAATTTGATTCAGTTCAGAAAAAAACCCTTGTTTAGAGATCATTGTTTCCTTTCGTGAATAATCGATTTCACTTCCTGAGAAATTTAAGCGGTACTCATCAGTCCTATCAATTAGACACTCATATAAGGTGATGTTACAATTTAATTCTTGGCAATTATCAAAATAAAATAATTCCAACACCATAATAATATATTCTAAAGAGCTTACGAAAATAACTGCATAATTTGCTAGGAGTTTTGAAAACAAACCCGTCCAAAACATTCGAATCTATGAGTCCAGCAGAATTGGAAACACTTGTGCAAAAATGAAACTGTTTGTGCAGCAAATTTGCCGAAATCTGGAATTTTTCATGGGTAGGATGGTTATTAAAATACAGATAATGTTAAAGCAGGGGAAGTGTAAGGTGACGTAGTTTTAATGTACGAGGTACGACAACCATTAAGTTAGCTCAGAATTTTTAGGCTCTAAAACTTCCTTTTAGAGGCTCTTAAAAGGAGAGAAAATAGGTGTTATAATTTCATAAATTAGACCCCAAAATGAAATGAATATAAACTTTCAGAAGAAATTTTATTTTACTTCGAGCAATTTTGTAAGCAAATATTTGACACTGTTTTAAAAGTCACTTTTTGACACACGAAACATGTCAGCAATGAGAAGCGTAAAATAAAACTATCGCCATTCCTTCCAGAGTTATGCAATTTACAGTGTCTTGACAGTTACTGTGCATTACATATTTCTACTGAATTTCGTTGCAGCGAATGCTTTCTTTTACTTGCTTGGAAAGTGGTGGACAAAAAATAGCTTGCCCGTTCGCTGAAAAACAACGGAATTAATTTAACAAAGTCATATCAGAACATTTTTATTGCTTTTAAAATTCGGAAAGCTAAAGTTTAAATGGGCTATTCACAATTCCTTTCACTCGCAGACTGAGAAAACATAAAAATTTAAATTAGTAGAATTGTTTATCAAGTTTGTGGAATCTCATATCAAGTTCAGCAAAAAACGGTGATAATTTCTCACTAAAAAAACTTGTCAAATCAGCTGGATCGTAACTTGAGACAATCGCCAGCAAGAAGCGCTGACACTGCTTGCGATGATGATCCGGGCTCATAAAAAGAAAATCCTGAGATGATTCTGCTGCGAAATAAGCTTGCAAGAGCACGAGCAAAGAGGGGTTTCACAACTTTTCCATTTTCAGCTGTATTTCTCTTGTTCTGAAATGTTTTTTTTAGTTTTTCTACCTCACATATCTAGAAAACGCAGTCGATTTCTCGGGCACACAGTTTATCTCTATTATCTTCAAACGCGAAGAACAGTGGCATTTTAAATGTTTAGAGTCATTAAAATAAAACATCTTTTTCATGTGCAACGAAATTCGATAAGTGGCAGTAAATAAGACAGGTGAAAACGAATATTCAAGCATCCTATATCCGATGTCAGTCACTTGAAAACGTCGAGAGTATGGTCAAATTTCAGCTGTAAAATCTAAAGCTATTTCTCTGCAATAGATATCAAATTTAATACTTCACAAACTCCTGAAATCCTGAAAATTTTCTTCTTGAAAATTCATAGTCTTCTTCCTAAATTCAAAACAAGTAATTAAAATCCTTAATGATCAATATCCGTAAATATTCTCTGATGATATCTTATATACCACAAGATTAGTAACCATAATAGATATCCACTTCGTAACTTTAAGTAGAAATCGTGAATTCTAGATATAAAAACTACGACTTCATACGACTTTCACTATCACAACAAAATGTAACGTGTCCGCTGATAGTCGAGATGTGATGATGTTCCATCGTAGGTAATGAGAGATACGCCAAAGGCTTGTGAAATGTTTTGTATGAATATAAAATGTTGGTTTATGCAATTTCGGTGACTAATACTGCTCTTCCATGAAATACAGAATAGGAAAATTAATGACACAGAGCAACCAGTCACCTTAAGCCTTTATCATAGGGTCCTTCATGATATATAACGATATCTTCTAAACTTTAGTAGTATTTTCCCTTTGAAACAAGAACATCTGGCCCTACTTTTGTCTATTTCTTGATCTACTCTTGTTGTCACTGTAAATCGTCAGAATTTTAAATGTACCAGCTATTGTCACCTGACAATTATTCATGAATCAAGTGAGAAAAATAAGCAGCGTCACCTACATTGCGCGCCTAAACTATCACCGAAACGTCATAACCACCAACCTCTGGACAATAATTAAATCCTCATAACACACACTAGTCTTTCCTGTTCAAATTTTTTTGAATGAAATAAGATCTATTATTTTATCTAATGTTCCTAAATCAGCACGAATACACAATTAACTATTAGAAAGAAACTCGTTGATTGCTAGACTAGTCAACCAATTCTGTCATTAAAAACAACAACAAAAGTGCACAGTCAATTTCTGGAAACGCTGAGCAACTGGCATTTTTCATTGAAGCAACTTTCATCCAACATGTTGTAAACGTTAGTGGAGATCGTACAATAACACATTTTGTGAAGAGAAACAAATTTTGATATACCAAATCGAATATACTTTATTTCATCCAACGAAAGTTTGGAATTAATTAAAAAATTACCAAACAAAAACAACGGATCATGACAATTACTGCCAACATCTTAAAGAATCTTCCTCAACTCTTGCTTACCTCAACAAAGAAATAATTATAAACGTTGTCATTGCCAACAATAGTATTTAATATAAGAGCAGCTTTCGATGGCTTAGCCATCATCATCAGTTGTCTGCTCAATGGAAGCCACAAAACGACTAAGGTAGCCGTTTTATGGCTTCCATTGAGCAGACAACTGATGATGATGGCTAAGCCATCGAAAGCTGCTCTTATATTAATTACTATTGTTGGCAATGACAACGTTTATAATTATTTCATGAAAAATGCCAACGATAACGCACCACAACACCTATATTACCTCAAAAATATACTTAAATCTGCTTTGCCACTAGTATATTATCCTAATTCTTGGAAACACTATGTAATTATAACTTTTCCGATCTTCCTTCGAATTACAGGCCAAATCAGTTAATCACAATTTTATCAAAAATATTCGAAAACCTACTAACAGAACTAAAAAGAATTATTCTCGAAACCAACTTGCTTATTTCTTTCCAATATGGCTTTAGAAAGCATCACTCAACAACTCGTCATTTATTAAGACTAATAGAGAAAATTTATTTTTCCATTTCCATTTGGGTTTTACCTACATACAGTTTTCTTAAACGTCGTTCCAGCGTTTGATCGAGAGTAGTGCGATGGATTAAAAATCAATTAGGGAAAATTGGAATACCATTATATCAAGTTTTCTATTGAATCGCACATTCTCTCTAAGCCTGACCTCCTTCATTTCTTCATCTGTTGTTGGTGTGTCACAGTTATCCCCATTATCTCCTTTCTTATTTATTTTGAACGTCGTAGATATTCTTATAGATAATATAGTTATCACGAATCTTTATGCAGACGTTACTTTCTGTTTTATGCAAATCGAAACTTAAACTCAGCATATCGTGAAAAAAAGCCGTAGAAAGTGAGTCAAAATTATGGAAAAACTAAAATCTATTCCAATAAATCAATAGCAAAAGCATTTACTTTAAGGCATTCAATCTTTCGTCCCTCTTTATCTCTGGACGACTATCTTAGGCAGTCTAAAACAAGAGGGGGACCAACTACATTGCTGGATTCCCTTTTCATTAAACTTTACTTACTTGCGAATTTTTTAGTAAATATATAAAACATACAAAGGGAGCCTCTTCTCCAAATAACATAACAATTCCCCGAATTGTTAGGTTAAAAAAAGGGTAGTCGGGGATTGAAAATATTTAAGGAAACGAAATGTTTTCTTTAGGTAAATCTACAGAGACCCTTTCGAAATTTTCAGGGAAGCCACTGTATTACTATTTTTCTTTTGCACAATAAAGCCCCTACAGTATCTAGCTGTACTAATGATGTCACTGTAAATCCTAAGATTAAGGAATGCGTCGCAATTACGTGATCTATGAATTCAAGATATAATACCTAAT
Source organism: Gryllus longicercus (assembly GCA_038098605.1). NCBI lineage: Eukaryota > Metazoa > Arthropoda > Insecta > Orthoptera > Gryllidae > Gryllus > Gryllus longicercus. The sequence goes on along the minus strand of JAZDUA010001079.1, from coordinate 123,810 downwards.
CCGTACATCGAGCTTCACTCCAGGTACATGTTTGATACGGGGTAAAAACTTCAGACGTGAACAACCCTGATTCCCCTTAAATGATCCTCGCGTGCCAAGGGTTGGTCACGCACTGACTGACGCGGTGCTGTGCTGCTATCGCCCCGCCACGAACGAACGACATCAAAGGACAAACTCCCAAGGTCACAGAAGGCGATCACTGTTGCGTTTAGAGAGGGAAAGCAGCGGAACAGCAAACCTTCAAAAGCAACAAGGCCGGCACGTTTTGATGGTTTCAACAATTTATCCCATTACTTGTAAATTCCACTACAGTTTAAAAAAAGATTTCTTTAATTTCACAGAACCGGAAAATCCAATTCATGTTCACACAGCTGACCAACACCTCTAGCTCCCAAATACGTTCGTAGAATATGACGTTACATGGAAAACAGCGACAAAAATCGATTAATTTAACTTTATTCACCAGTAATGCATAAACGTTCTATGCGTTCAAACCTCATCAGCGCGACAGAAATTCGATATGACCCTGGCATCGGATACACTCGCCCCGAAAGTATGCTCGTCACCCGTCGCTCTCACCCAACGCATCATATATTCAACGCGCGCGCCCCGATGTCAATCGCTCAACAACGGCGTCACCGCCCTCGCGCCACAAACACCCACAAAGTAACGACGACCCCGGCCCGGTCGTCGCCGCCGCCGGCGTCGTGGGCGGAGGGCGTCGCCTCTCAGCTGACTGCCACTACCGCCCTACGATCAGACGGCACGTGAACGGTACGGCCGTCACCATGGCAACCGGCGGGGCGGGGCGGGGCCTCCGCCGCCATCGCCACCTGCCCGCCCACTCGCCCGCACGCGCGCCGGCGGCATCAACATGCGGCCGTACTACGTCTACTACGGCGGCGGCGCCACGCGCCGGCCCAGGCGGCCGCGGCCCCGCGGGAACCCTCTGCCGTCGCCAGCGCCGGCGCCGGCGGAGGTGCAGCGGGAGGGGCCTCCGCACGGCCATACGTACTCGGGTAAATTACGCCGGGTTATAAATACCGGGCCTCCGCTGCACCGCGCCCGTCCCCGCCCCCGCCGCCGGCGGCGGTGTTCCCCGAGGCAGGGCGACGGCCGCACAGCGCCGCTGTGCGCTGACCCATTTCGCCCGCGAGATTGATTCCTCGCCGCGAGGAGAGCCCGGAGCGTGCGGGCGGCGCGGCGTAACACCACTGAACAAGCAGGCGCCGCCGTGTGGCGAGCGTGGAGCCGCTCCGCCACGCTCCATCTGCCGAGCGTGACCGGCCGTCGTTGGAGGCCCGCCGGAACGGAAGGCGCGCAGCGGCGTTCGGAGAACGCCAGAGGACGTCGGAGGACGGAGCGGGAATAAGGGGAGGCAGGGGTCGCGACCCCCGGCGCCTGGCACTGACACCGGCACGCCTCCGGGCGCGACCCACATCCCGGCAATCAATGCACGCGGGCGTAATTCACTGGCACGCGGCGGCGGTGGCGGCGGCCACGACAATGACGACGTCGGATGCCGTCGCCGCACGGCGGACGCGTGCGAGCGCGTGCCTCGACGCACCGCGTGCGTGCGTGCCTCCCCTCCCCCTCCCCTCCGCGGCCGTCGCGCCACGCCGCGCCGCGCGCCGCAGCACGCGCGGAGACGTCAAACGCGCGCCGCTACGGGACCCGCTGCAGTATTCGGGCGAGGAGGCGCGGGCCGCCGGCGCCACAGCACCTGCACGCTGCCGCAGCCCGCGCCTGCACACCGCACCAAACGTGACACTTGCTCTGCCACTGCGGCATCTTCCTCTTTTGCACGTAGAGAGAAAATTAAGAAACTAGAGTATAAATATATTAATTTTGTACGTCCCTAAAGACACAAATCTACGGCACACTTCATGAAATAGTCTTGTTTACAACTGAAATATACCTAATGTCACTATTGACCTAACACCACAAAATTAAAACAAAAATGTATGTAACAACCGAAAAATAAAAGCGATATGTACTGCAAATTCACTCATTTACAATCGATGCACAACTGGTGAAGAATCAATAGCACCATCGGCAATAATTAATAAATAATCACGAGAGGTACATCGCTGGATCTGACGATCTGTCAATGAAGCATCGTAAGTCGCCTACCTTCAGGTTGTTGTCTATGATCTGCTCTATTGGCGTCGTCATCATGGGCCCCGTCACACGCATCACGGCCTGCCGAAAACTCGCAGCTCGGAGCGCGACTAAACACAACAATTACGCACAGCCATACTGCCTTCCTGCCCGAGTGTTGTACTTCTTCCGTGCCTCCATATGCTCCTCGCTCGCTGGCTGTTCTGCAGTCGGGGGCTCTGCTGCGGCTGTTGGTTCGCTGCATTGCCAACAGATGGCAGCTGCTTCCACGTACGCGCTACAATCGATTACGGTTACTATCGACGTTTCTGTCCCCCCCCCTACCTCTCTGCTATATATAACCAACCACTACGGACGTGTTGAAAACCGAAATAATCGAGCGTATGTGTTATTGGGGCAATAAAGACCAGTGATGATATCTGCGGGACATTCTAGAATTAAATTAACTTCCTGGTGAACTAAATGTACGCCGGATCCCACGTATTTAATGAAGATGCACGTGCGATAAGAGTCTTTGAATGTAATACTTGCACCGGCTGACGCACGGCTCTTTCAAATAGCCCGCGGAGCGAACGTAATCGAAGCGGATATTTATGATTCATAAAAAACGTTAAGATAGTTAAGTTGCTCTTTCAATCATGAGGCTGTCAAGGTAAAATTCATTTCTCCAGTAATTCAGATGAAAACATGAACCTGAATAAAATGTAGGCATTTAATAAATATGAAAAGAACAAGTTATATCAAGCACGAACATTTTAATTAGAAAGTAGGCAATGTAATTAATTTAATAACCTATTATGAAAATAACAATATAAGCCAAACTTATTTTATGTGCTTCGTCTAAAAGATAAAATGCATCCTTTAAAACGACCCTACATGAGAAACCTACATTTCACGTTTAATAATTAACTTTCTCCATTATACTGAAGAAATAATTTCAAATCTATAAATTTTCCGAAACTTGTTTTAAGACCCGACCTATGTGAGCGTTTACAAATTTTTAGATTTAATAAACACGTGTAATGAAATAAAACTTATAAATAACCCTTTTTAAAGACGAACATAAATAAGAAGTTAGGAACATGACATTATGTCGGAATTTATTTCAAAGAAGTGTTATCTTCAATTTACCTTAGCAAATAAATTGGTGGGCAAATGTTTGTACTTATGCACATTCTTTCGATATAATTTTTAATTCTGTTGGTATTGACATCAAGTTTTCAAATTCTTTTAGAGAAAGTTCACTTATTAGTACAATTTAAGAAATTTCAAAGAAGTATAACATTCGTCTTTGAACTTGATAAATTGATTGAAGTCGTAAGCTTCCGCGGCCAGTCATATGCGTGATCTGGGCTGTCCGGGAAACGCCGCCCTTTATTCATTATATTAATTAACCTAAGAAAACTATTTTATAATTTCTGGTTCCCGTCTCTATTCTTACTTTTCTTGTATCGAGAACGGCAGACGAACGACAGACGCACCCGGATGCACCCATTGCAACGGTACGCACTTCTCTATCGCCCTCCCGAGCAAAGAGCGCAATCTTTGCGTGCTCCGCTCGTGCACACGAAGGCCAGGCCTCCGGCCGCATCATCCAATCGCACTCTCTCCGCGAACCAGAGCTTTATTTACGACTGGATGCGCGGTCCTCCAAATAGCCGCATTGTCGAAAGCGCATACATCATTCACCAAAGGGTTCGTGCATGCACGAAATAGTTATTTCACGAGACGTCGGATTTTTAAGAGCTCGCGAGTTAAGACGGGTGATTTATGAAAATGAGGCTGCGCTAGTGGCGCAGCGATACAGCCCGTTCTAGAATACTAAACACATACATCACTTACAGTCTGGATCCATAAAATGAAGCCGAGACTTTGCAACCACTCATGATACGGAATTCTTAATTGCATGCGCTAGAGTACGCAGTTACTGGCATAGCAGAATTTTACTGTTCGTTGCTGAGGAAGAGGCATCAGCTTTCGCTTTAGCTTTCCAGTGTGTGCCTCAAAAATTGTACTCACGGTCGTAGTTGGAAACAAGAGACAGTTGTGATGTAAAACAAAAGTTTTGCAAGAATAATGAATAATGAGAGGATGGGGAAGTAAAAGAGGTTCAGCAAAATGCAACGTTTATCCAAATATGAATAATAATGCTGAATCTTTATACACATGCTGAAAATAATAACACAAAATGACTGATCACGTATAATCAATTTTATTTATTTTCACATTTTAAAAAAGTATCTGTTAAAACTATCAAGTCATGTGTACGGCAAGGTGTGTCACAGCGCATTAAAGCAGAATTGTTTCCAACGCAGTGATGTTTTTCTTCCCATCACATATTTTACGCATATTTCTGTGCAAGAATCAAAGTGTAATTTTTCGCCCTAGATTATGTGTACCTTACTGTTGGGTTGTATTTTTTTTAAAAACATTAAGCAGTCACCGTCCTTTCCTTCGATTGCTACATTTTTATTTATTAAACAGATGATTATCGTTGATTATTTTGAAGTTAACTTGAAGTTAATTTGTGAACTGTTGTAAAAATTAAATTTGGTCACTAGAATCAGCTTCGACATTTAAGATCTGCTTTGACTCATTTTATTGTACTTAGCTAAGACTGCTCAGCTGTTATGCTAAGACTGCTTTGACACTAGTTTGAACTTTATCAAATTACTCATAATTGCAAAAATAAATAAGCAATTCAAAATAAAAAAAATTAAAAATAAGAAAAATGCAGAAAGACAAGCAACACTAAAGAGCTTATCCAAAATAACGCTCAGTATGGGTTCATGGCAAATACATTGTTACTATGTGATAAATGATAAATGTACTTTGTAAAGTGAAATGTATGTTGAAAAATGAACAAGAAAAACTAGCATAAAATCATAGATAAGTAGCTTCACTAGCATAGTTTTAAAAAATGAAAAAGAGAAAAAACATTCGCGGGGCGGATCAACTCTGCAGCAGGTGGTTGCTGGTAAGTGGTGCCGCCTGGAGAGTAAACGCTGTATTCATTGACGGTAGCGAAATCCTACAACTGGCTACTCTTTGCGGAATTTATATTGCGTAAGTCTTCTGGGTTTCCTTTCGTTAGCAATTATTCAAGATAATTTTCAAAAAAGTACTTGTGGCTTTGTGTTGAATACGAATAATAAATTGATCCTTGTGTTGACATGGAAATCTTATCATAAGCATAGCGGCAGCAATTGCTGTACACAACAACGCACCGAATGTTATAGAATTCTCTCCATTCAACTAAAAAGGCGTAATTTATAATTAAGATTTTCAATCAATTTGGAGGTTTTGATTTCTTGCGATTGAGATATATTGTCATTACAAACAAAGAGCAGAAAGAAAAGGAATGAAACATTAAAGATAAAAATTTTATACATTTGAAAAAGTAAACAATAGTAATTGTGAAAAATAGTTATTGATAAGAGATACGATCTTGAAAAGGGTAGAATGAGAGTAAAGATTTCAAAAAAACTGTATGAATGACTAGATTGATTAGAAAGTTGTTTGGTGAAGTTGATGAATATGAATAAAGTTGGGTGAAGTTGATGAATGAAGTTTGTGGGTGAGAAGTAAAATATACATACGATAGAAAAATATCCAAAACGCTTTTGATGCAAAAGGAAGAATGATTTTATTAACTTCATCATTAAGAGGATATGACTGAACGATAGAAGAATGACGCTCGTATCGTATTTATTTATGACAATAATAAATATACATAAATTATGAGTTTATTTAATTGAATATATTGTTGATCTTAATTTGAAATTACAGAAATTGCTCAATTGTTTGTAAATGTGGAAGTTTAACATTATAGGGAATGTTTCGACAAACCTGAATAAACGAATAATTTTTTACATTAGTATAGCATCCAGGAGAATAAGTGTTCTGGCTCCAAATTGTTTCCATTGTCTAGTATGGTGAAAAACTGAATTGAAGGCGCGATGATCGCTTTTGGTGATCAACTGGTACTGAATCAGGGGCGAATCAAGCCGATTCTTTTTTTTTTTTTTTTTTTTTAGGAGGGGAACATCGCAGATTTTTGTTAAATAATAAACATATGTATTATTATATTGCATATTATTTATGTACTGTAGATATGATACTATAAAAAATCACTTTTTCAATATTTACATAATTCTAACATAAATAAATATTTAAATCAATTGCCAAATAAAGGAAGGTAAACGGTAACTCTACGCCTTTTTGGGTGGGAGAGGGTATGGCTCGCATGCCTCCTCTGGATCCACCAGTACACTAAATGCACAGTTGAGACAGCGGTAGAAGTGACCCGCCTATATTTTTTGTAGTTTCATTGTAATGTTTCAATCTCATAAAAAACACTTAGAAAATATTTCGTATCTCTATGTTTCAAACAGTTTTATTTTAATAATCATCGAATAGTTCCAAAAAGAAATGTTTTAGCATTAACAAAATAATGCCGCTGTGTGACAGGTCGAAACATGCTCTCATATTTTTTAATTGAATGCCTTTCTGATGTAAATAATGTAAACGATGTAAATTTTGGCTGCCGATAAATACTGCCAATTACTTTAAAAATTCGCGAATTTGCCAACATTTTCGTACCATTTTTCGTTTCGAGGACAACCCTCGCAGGCCGAGCGGCGAGCGCGCGGGCGCCGAGGTTGGCGTTGTAGAGGGTTGTTTCCCCAAGGTCAAATGACATTCGGTGGGAGCAGGACATTCAATACTTTTCTTACTGTAAAAGTCCATTTTATTTGAGGTATTTTATTTCCTTACCGAAGAAAGTTTGTTACGTTTTTCGTTATGAATATAGTCAATATGAATAACTATTAAATATTGAAAACGTATATCATACAACTACTGTATCACTTTATATTTAAATTATGTAAAGAAGAGATTTAGGAGTTGTTTTGTAAATCAAATTCACATGTCATACCCTCATTTTGGTTTTTTGTTCGCCAAAATCACCGTTCATTAATTTGGGCCTATTTGTGTCGATGAATCAATTCTCTCATTCGAAACGTCCGAAATACTTACAACTTTACCGCACTTTTCCAGTTTGCACCGACATTTCGCGTGTGATTACACAACTGACCTGTTTCGCAGTAAGAGCTTATAAAGTGAGGAAAGTGCTCCAGGGGAGGTAGCGGTCGGATGGAAGATGAGCGGTTACGGTTTATCACGACGAAATGTATTTCTACAAAAGTGAACAACAGATAAAACTAAAAATCGGAAACAATTGTATTAGTAGATTAGACTGTGTAGTTAATATTAGTGTTATTAGTTTTATTATTTTAGCTGCTAGGAGGGGCAGCAGCCTCCCCGCCTGCCCCTCTCAGGAAACGACCTTGGAAGCAGAGTCTGCCGCTTGCGGCGAGCAGTGGTGTTGAATCACAAGCGAGCGCGCTGGGTAACACCTGCTTTGCAGGGTTGGCCATTATATATCGGTGAAAGCATAGGGCCACTTTGCAAATTCCGGATGTTTTTAATTGACTTGCAGTGTGTATCGGCATCCAAAAGTGTGATAGTGCGATTAACACGGCAAGTTCTTCCGATGAAAATAAGGATTCGGACAGGTTTCGACATGTTACATCACGACATTCCCTTGTAAGTGCAGTTCTGTGACAGTTTGCGCAATAGTGGCCGATTCTTTGTAGAATATTGGGCTTATCTGGTCAGAGCCACTATTGCACTCGGTGACATTGCAATGATATTTTTTAGAGATGGACGTTCTTCCTTTTTTTAAAAATGTTGAGGCTTCATGTAAACAGCCCCCAAAAGTAACAAGAAACGTTCAAAGCACGGAGGGTCTTCCGTTCGTTCAGCTCGATCGGGAAAGATGAAATTTTAAGAATCCGTCTGAGCGGTTGCACTTGCGTTGACCATGGACTGTCTGGCAGATAGAGCCAGAAGAACAGACACAGGCAGACGGATATTTTTCCGTCAAAAGATTTCGCGATATTAAGGACCCACAAAACGTGAATTCTGACTAACCAACGTGTTAAAGTAATTTATTATATATAAGAAGAAGATTTATCCACTTTTTTGTTAGCAGAACCCGGCAATAAGAATAATTCTGTTGCAAAATTGTCGTTTTATTCCATAGCCTAACAATGCTTTCATTATACTGAGTAAGAAGTATAGGAAAAATTAAAAACAAAGTTTGTGCCTCAAAACACTCATAAATGAATACTCCGAAATGTTAAAATACGTGTCAACCTTACAATCACAGAATACAGAGATAGGCCACCATTGCGCTGACAGCTTCAATTACATTGTGATTGCTGTTCGTTTTCAAAGTTTGTCCTGGTCTAGTTAACTTTTGAATCGAAATATGAATTAATGTTCCAACAACTTAATTATTATCGTATTATCTACTATTAAAGTTTTAGTTCCAATAAAATTTGAATATATGTACGAATTAATAATAACGAATAATAACTATTCGCAGATATATTTTCGTCAACTATTCGTACCTCTATTTAAATTAAATCAATTCTGATCATGATACGAGACAAATACTTCGAGTCGGCTAATCAAATCGCGAGTAAATCCTAGTTATGTACACTAGATACTCTCTTTGGTGAGGTACTTATTATCCGTTTTCTTGTCAGTTAATTGTGCGATAACTTGAACTTACTGACGCTAAACTGCCATAATATTTTTCAAACCCTCTACGACTTGAAATCAGAAAACGACAAACCCCTTTTCTCTCGGAGATAGTCTCACAGACAGCAAGCGCTGGCTACAGTGGCCAGTCGAGTGTATTTGAACGCGCTGGTGCCACGTGGCCTCGTTGCATTCCCTAACCATGCACCGAAAAGTCAGTGATTTTTCATTTGATTGTTCGGTCAGTCTATATATTCCGCAATCCGATGCGTATGTAATTCCCAATTTTCGAATTGTGCTGATTAATCGATTAATCCCCGCAGTGCGAATGCAGTAATTCATGTCACGCAGACAACAGGGCGCTCGCTCGCTCTAGTCCGTTCCAATGCTGCAGAATTGACTTTGAATGCCCTATCTGCGGATAATGTGGAAAACTTTAAATCTTTCTGCATAAATGCATTTTCGAATTCACGTCATCGTATTCGAGGTTATCACAGGACAGAAAGCAGTGCATTCTCAATGCAATTGAGAGAGGTTAGAGAATGAAATACCTATTGTAGAAAAATGCAACTGAATTCCAATGTTCTATTGAAAGAAACAACGCACATTCTTTCTTTGTATTAAAACACATTTATTCCACGAACAATGGAAATAAAATGCGCGCTATACTTCATACTTTAACAACATATATCCAATTGTGGAAGTATGCATTGAAAAGTCCAATAATAAAAACACATTGTAATATATGATTGTCTTATCTGGTCTTTCTGTTTCAGTCACTTACAGGTTATTTTAATTTTTCTCAGGGATAAAACGACATTAAGCGTAAAGAACATCCATGACACTGGTTTTCAGAAGATAAAATGCCGAGTATACCTCCCAGAACATTGGGAGCATGTATAAAATTCTGTTACGTAACAATTTTATGTTCAAGTACACGATTCAAGACACTTTGTTCTTCGTGCAATACACGTACTAAAATCTGACTTATTATTCAACGTAAGAAAAAAGTTTGAAATGTGAATGCAAATTCTGTGCATTACATATTGAGTACAAATTCTAATGGGCACTTCAATCATATATACTTTGATAAACCCTATTTTCACAACATCGTTCCGCGGTTCGTAGTGGTGAGTTGTGGAATTTGCCATAGAGTTTGCATAGCATTTGCCCACGCAGCGGGGTCCGAGGGTCCGCTCGCCAGCAGCCTCGCGGGTGGCGCGCGCAGGGGTGCTCCTGGCTTAGCCGATGGGAACAGGCGCCCTCCGGCTGCAAAAAAGGTGACAAATGGATGACCGCGCATGTGTCTCGCAAAAATCGGAGAAAAGTATTGAAGATATATATAATAACAGAATACATATTTAGTAATGTTCCTCGATCTTCTCCGGTAAAGTTATCGTTATAAATTAGCGCCCACATTCTTGAAACTTGCTCGAATTCACCTTCTATCTGGACGAGAATTCTAGCCGTCGGCTGCTCTGATCAGTAGTTTTCTGTAGTCCTTTGACCGATACCAAGCGAATGCCGGTGGAGTATCCTAACGAACGAGCCATGGACCGCGCGCGATCTTTTCTTCCTCTTCCTTGTCGCGCCCTCTCCTCTTTCCCACACACTTACACTAACATGCACTACACTGCCACACAAGTCAAGAGAGGAGTAGGGGGTTTTGAGCTTGTCCCAGCTCGGGCGGAGACCCATTGGCGCAGACACCTGGAGGTGAAAATTATGCAATGACGCACGTGCGAAGAACTATAACATTCCCTTTTTCTGGTGACATTTCAAAACACAAAAGGAAGTCCACGGGCGTCGTGAGTACAACAAATTCGTACTCGTCATACCAAGTGGTCATGTGAATCAAGATTACAGAGAAAATGTAGTTTCCTTACACGGAAGTGTCAATATAAATTTAAAGTTGGTCGCTCGTACATACGGAAAATATTAAAATTTACACATTGAATGTGGGTTTGTTTCGTTGGAAAACATACGATACTTGATACTAAATAAGTTTTTATGGAATTCAGAAGTTGATTTCACAATTAATTAATTCATACGTCACATTTACGTATCAGGGATTTCAAATTTTGTCGCTTTGACCTTCAATACGATGCGAAGAAAAAATTGATTATTTGATATTCCTTTAACATTGAGCAGAAACCACTCCTTATTAATTCCCGAAATATTCATAAATCATTATATCTTCCAAACACTGCATCACAATATAATGTATGACGTGGCAAATGTTCGAAACATTGTTTTATAAAATGAGGAATCATGTTCTAAGAGTTTTTCCCTCAGATAACGACGTTTGCTTTTCGACTTACATAATGTCACGTGTAAAGAGTGTAAGATTGCAGACGATAGCAAATAGAATTAACGTGTTTCAAAGTATGTCACCTTGCAGGTCTGATAAACGCTCTCACATTATCAAATATTTGGCCCGCACTTCCATGTGTCTCGACCAAATAGTACGTGAAGTGATTGCTTCTCAACACATTTTCATCCAAATTCCTAATTCTCAAATCATGTTCAAAAATTTATTTTTTAGATAAAGGTCCTGATTATAAATATCATATATCTATTTTTTAAACTTGTATATAAGTAAAACGAGATAAAAATGTGCGATTTTTTTATTTGGCTTATAGAATTACCAGAGGAGCTCTACATAAACGTGATGCATTAAATGATGAACCACACAAGAGTTTAGACAAATGTATTCGCAAATGCATTCCTTTCCATTCGTAAAGTTTCAATGCGTCTTCTAAAATAGAGGCCATTGGCGTCATCAGCTACTGTATTGAAATTTTGCGGCCTCCTGGAAAAGAAACTGCCCCCTAAATCGGGTTTAAACAGCCCGAAATCAGAGGCGCGGCGCGTCTTCAGTGGCACCCTGATGATTTCGAAAAACTTACCTTCCTGGAGCAATAGGCCAATCAGAAAGTGAATACAGGGAATGCCTTATCTCTGCAATTGCACATCTATAGTGTACTTCTGTTTCTTTGGGGGAAGTGTCGCTCACTGTTCAGTGATTGTTTTGTGTTTCTCTGCGCGTCAACTTCTATGGCCGCGAGTCTCGTTTGCGTGGTGCGTGTTTTTGCCACGGAGGGTGGCAGCGCCCTGCACCTCGCCCTGAGGGGTGGCCTCCTCCAGGTGCAGCCGGCATGAGCTCTAAGCTCCCCAATGGCCTCCCACATGTGTGGTAGTGTGGTGCATGCAAATGTAAGTAAGTGTGGGGTGAGAACAGGACAAAGAAGAGGATGATGGATTGCGCGCGGTCCGTGGCCCGTTTGTTAGGGTACTGCTTCGGCATTCCCCTGGTAATGATCGGAGAAATCACGAAAAACTTCCGATCAGGGCAGCCGGATGCTAGAATGCTCCTTCAGTCAGCGGCTGAATTAGCTAGTCACTACAGAGCTGATGTCGAAAATCCTGCCACCGTCGGGACCCGAACCCTTGTGCTTCCCGATCAGAAGCGCTGCAGCGACATCAACTGAAGCCTCAGAGCCACCTCAGTCGGGTCGCATCACAATGCTGCACAAAACCACTGTCAAGATTTGCACGGTAAATTTGAGGTATCTGATAGCAAAAAGGTTTTTTTTTAATATATTCCCATCAATAGACTACCCTAGAAATTTCACAGGATATTTACTAAAATATATAATTTCAAATATAAATTCGATTTCTAGGATTCTCAAGACAAAATTATTTTTTCCTGACCACTCCTTGGACTAAAGTAATGTGAGCATATAAGTATGGAACAAGTCTGATGTTCATTAAAACCTCTCAATTTTCAAAAATTTAAAATCTTCAAAAACTGGAAAATCGAATCTCTCGGGCTTTATTTTTCAAGAGAAGTTTTTCAAAAAATGACTTACGAAATATTAGGAATTGCTTCTTTATAATAAGACGAAACCCTCCCTAATAATTCAAGAAATTATGTGCTGTTGCAACTAGTTTGGTTCTTTTAAAACATTATTTTTTACACTCTAGTAATGACGTACTTTGAATTGTCCTAGAATCTCTTTATTGGTGTACATTTTCGAATGATTTTCTTCTGTTCATTTACTTAATGTAAAAATAATTTATTATGCAAACTTACGTAAAACCGTATGAAATTATTTTTCTATTTCTGTTTTTGTTCTAGTAACGAACAAAAATGCATCTTTATAGGAGTATCGGCTGGTAAGAGACGCCATTCTGCTAGAACACGTGAAGTTCGCCAGCACCCAGTAAATCCGTTTCTGTATAGCAAAACTTGTCACTACTTATTGTCATTTGCAGTCTCTACAATACAATAAACGCATATTACCACATACAAAGCAAAATAACGATTGGTATTTCTGTTTTCAGTAACACAAGCCAATGCATGTTGGCAAGTCATTATCTTCCCCAAGGGTATATACGAAGGACACACAGCTCTCTTGGCTCATGGTTCTTCTTTATTTCAAGAAAGTAATGAAGCATCTCAGAGAAACGTTAAGTGCAGGATTCCCATTCGAACAGGAAGACGTAGATTTGGAATGGAACGGAATGCGCAAACACGCAAACTTTTTCAGTGAGAACAAGACGAAGTAGACAACCAACTCCCCAAATATAGAAGCTTTGAAATAGTGTATTGGAACACTCTTCGTCACCATCATGCAACCAGAAATAAATTCTTAATTCTCATTATACTCGCAAATTGGATGGAATGTAATTTTAGAGTCTTAAATAGGAGAAATGAAATATCGATACAATTTGAAAAGTTTCCACAAAAGAAATATTGAATATAAAAGAAATATTGAAATATATTGAATACTAGAACTTTTTCACATGTCACTAATACGCCGAAGAGTTATCTCAATAATTGTAGAAATGTGAATACTGTGTTTCAAGGTACTTGATCTTCGATAATAAAGTATTATGTGAATCATTTTAGGCAGTTTTAAATAGTAAGCTAGTTGATCAATGGTTGGTGAAGATGGCTTTTTCTTTATTTCAGCATTATTCACATACTATAAAGTAACTTGGAATCAGAATTCTTCGCAGATATATCGATTGTTTAGAGTTAAAAAACATGGAGTCTTGTACTATTTCCCCACATGTAATTGGCCGGTTGCGGACCTTTTTGTTATTTTTCGGCTTCTTCAACATGGAATAAGGTAAGAAGATGGTAGATCTCGTGGAAACGCGTGAGTGTTTTTGTATGTATTGACATTTTTGTATGTACTGACATGTTGAAGGTTCAGGTTACATGTCAGCATGTCGAAATGTCCTTTATTCACCTCCGGAAATATTTGTCTGCAAGTTCGTTTAGGATTCACGAAGGGAATAATAGAATAAACCACGTTTTGCTTTTATCCAGTCGTCGATCTTTGCGGAGGTTGATTTGGAACGATCTATTTTCAGGCAAACTCTAAATGAAATATGAAAAAAAATTGAAGGTCTTAGTGGGGTTAGGTACAAGAAAAGACAGAATGTCGCTCGCTATTCATAATTGTTAATATCTCTATTTCGGACGAAATACAGTTTATCTTGTTTCTGCCCCAAGCCCTTCGTGTACATGTGAGCAAGATACACTATACAGTTGCGAAGTAAGGTTTACTATCACATAGAAAAAATGATTATGAATGGAACAAACAATAAAATAAAAGAAGGTAGTCTTCTTCTTTCTCAGCTGTTATCCAACCGACAGCCGCGGCGGTCCCGACGGGACCACATTCCATCGCACATTAGGCACCAGCACATTTGCGGTTCCTCTGATGGGGGATCAGCAGAACGCGAGGCCCTCCGCGACAAGGGACAAACAACCATGCCTCCTAGGCAGGAGTTGAACCCGCGACCCTTCGCCGAAGCTCTGAGTTGATACCCGCTCTCACATACCCGACCTCCAACATCCAGGCCGGCAGGTAGGGTACTACATACAGTGCGCGAGAAGGCAAAACCGGTTAAAATGGTTCATGTCTGGCAAATATTGGTAACAGAAAATATTACTGTTGACGTAGTAATTGATTAGCGTTATTAAATTGTAAAGATACAAAGATAAAATATCACCATTTCTTTTTCAATTGTAATGGTTGCACTACATTGCAATCAATGAGCAAGAACTTATTATAATAAGATCTCTAAGGAAATGAATATAAATAATTAAATCATTTTTATTTCCAATTCAAAACATTCTAAAGACGTGATTTAAATTATCCATTATGGTACTTCATATTAAAAAGTCCGGTATTCATTATACTCAGAGTGATGATAATTGTAAATTAAATAAGCATCAAGTTCTTAATCATTTTACAAGAATATGAAAAATATTTGTGCGGGATCAAATGATGCTTAAAGAGCCTTTATGATTTCGATTATAAAATGTTTATGATCAGATTAAAGTGTATACATATTACTACCATATTTGAGAGCACTTTTTTGTGTTCTTTCATTCACGTAAAAATTTAAAACAAAAATATTTTTAGAGAAGTTGATAAGTGAAAGGATGTAACATGTATGTAGCAGTGTTCTAAAGATATATGAATGCTCAATGAGTGCTTCAACAATTGGAGTCCTGAAGCACTTCTGATTTCGGAGAAAAACCTTGTGTTTGCTGCATGGGACCATTAGGCAAATTTATACCCATATCATGAAATATACATAGTATCATGCAAAGTAAAAAACAGTATATGAACACAATGCGTACAATTTCGCGTAATTACAACGCCCTCCTTGTCTCATAAATATATAATTAGCAAACTCTCAGACGTTTTACATGTGGCGAAGTCCTGTACTCACATGAACTCACCAACGTCCGGATGAGAAACACAACCGCGAGTAGGACTCCCAGTTAAAAGACAACGACCAAGTGAATAATGCATTGTTGTATAGTCGACACACACAGAACAGCAAAATACACCGGACAAAAGAGAATACAACAGGGACACCTCGAAAAAGAGCGATAAGTGCGTGCGTGGAAGGCTCTAAAGAGCTGGCGCAGTGGAGTGTGCGAAGTTCTGGCTCCGCGGGTACAGAGACGCCGCGCCCACGTGCGCCGCTGAGGGCGCTGAGGGCGGAAGGTCGCGCAGGCGCAGGCAGCCCACCTGACGGGCCGCGGCTGCTTTCGGCCTCGGCGGGGAGCGTCTGCGCGAGTGCCCATTGACATGGAACCGCGCTCCACGCCTTCGGTAAAAGCCAATGACGTGCTGGACAGGAAGGCCCCGCTTCTTGCCCTTCGGGAGCGATATCAAACCGCTGGGGATGGGGTGGGGGATTTCAAAAATATTCTAATAACAACAATGATAAAGCAATATTTTGAAATTGACTACTCTGAAATTGAAACTCTAACTCAGATACGTATTGAAATTGCATTTAAAATAAGTATATTAATAATTAGTAATATTCAAATAAAATAATGTTGATGTATGTTGCTGATTGATGTACTAAATAAAAGGTGACGTGCAATTTTTTGCGTTTTATCCATAGTCACTTAATTGGACAACTTTTATCTTTTTACTCACTTCTGACTGTCGTTTCTCGAAGCCTCTTTCCCTTTTGACTCCAGCTGCGTCCACCGTCTGCCTCCTTGCAACAGGCGCTCGACTACCGCACGAGCCACATCGGAATGCACACTCGCAGGTCTTCCCGTGCGCGGCTGGTCTCTAGATACTGGACAAATATGCACATAAATATGTAATAAATATGTAAAATCGGATATAATATTTTATATTAAAATACACTTATTTACAATTTTACATAATACAAAATTACATTTCCTAAACAAAAAAATAAAACATTTCCTAAACAGATTTTAAAAATAATACAAACGTTTTCAAAATTATTTTGAGAGCACAAGTTGATGCACACTTTGCCCCAAATAACTTTCCCGTCAGTAGTAAAAGCTTCGCCTATTGCTATCCAGGGCCGTAGTTTGGCAGCCAGACTAGACGCAATAGAAGCACAAACGTACAACCTGGCGATATCTTCGTCCAGCAAACACTCACTGCGGCAAGCAGCGTTCTCATCGAAGTGTTGCACGTGGACGATCCCCAAAGTCCCTCGGGAATTAAGGTTGAAGGTCGCGAAACGCGGCATCAGTGACACTTTTCACGTCTAAGAAGAAAATGCCGCTGGCGCGCCCCTCCCGCCGTCGAGGTAACTGAACATCCAGCACTCGGACCCGGAGAACATCCGAGCGCGTCTTCGTAGCGTCACTGGAGTAGACACACGCAGTAATGGTGGTACTCTTTTTATTTGAAAAAATGCAATAAAACTGAAGAAAATTGATATGTGTAAAAATATTTTAGGAAAATAGCAATATATGTAATATAATACTAAATATGTAAAAATATGTAACGAAAACTTGCATATTGGGTTAGGACGGCGACGATTCGCAACAATTACAATTTTGAGAGCGGTAAGTAGAAAGACAAAAAATATGTAATTACATAAAAATCCAGTCTTTACTGATCACAGGTTGCTATGCTCCTCGCTTTTACTCTCCTTCCTATCTGGCGACTGTCCGATACGGAAGGGCATTATTCCCAACAGCTTCCACCAATTCGCTGTGACATTCTAGGGCATTTTCCCCACGGAGGCTCTCCTGGTGTTGGAGCGTTGCTCGAAAAGGTGACATTCGTCTCGCATGGCGGCAGTCAGACAACTGATTTCACATTACTCTCTGCGCTAATAGCGACACTCAACGATCCATCAGTTGTTGCGAACACACGCAAGTACTACATTTCTTTCACGCGATCTGTAGATTTTCTGCGAAGAATAGTGATCCGATATTTCTTTAAAAAAAGAAAAAAAGTTACAATGACTTCTGTCGCCCTGAAAACGTTTGTGTTCTGCATAGTACTTTTCTTGAGGAATCTTTCAGTTAAGTTAGACAGTTTACAATGTGTATTCCTTGTATTCAGTTTTCCTGCCAGCTCAGTTTTCTTATATTGATTACTCAGTCTATCGAAATGTTCAAAGTCTCTTAATTTGAAGTTTATGAGGAAACTTCATAATTTCATTCACTGCAGGATTGCTGGAATTGTTTCCAAACACTTTGCCTGTGGTTTTTTAAACTATTTTCGGGCACTGAACTGCTTATTTTCTAATAGATTTCTGCATGTAGTTTAACCGAATCACTTTATTTTCTTTACCACTTACGTTGTGTTCAAAGAACAATGTACACATTCACAGATCAAACTTATTTGACTAATGAAAGAAAACGGTTGCACATGGCGTGAATAACACTCACGGGAAAACGTATTTTTGTGCTGATGTACTATTGGAATTGACCGGGAAGTTTGGATGTTTTTTTTAACTTTGGTCACTCAGCACGTGCCAGTCATAAGTCTTTCTAATTTATCATATTATTTTGGTGTATGAACGTACCATACACGGAATCTGACATTCACAATTGCATTTTATTGTGCCGAGAAGATTCGTATTATTTTACTGAAGTCCTGTGTATCAATGTTTTTGCGGATATAATAGTTCGATCTCTTCAATTACAGTAGTAAACTATCTGAAACACCGTACTCTGCGTTGCCCGGGTGTTATTTACTCACAGCCCACCGTTAGAAAGGGAAAGGAATGAAAACTGTGTGTAGTGTACTGTACTGCATTCCACGCCTGTCCACCCCTTTCCTGATTCCGCCCTGGCCTGTAGAACCGCGTCTCTTCCCCGTCGCCTTTGACCTCGCCCTCCCCGCCCCACCTGCCCAGCTACGACCTGTCCCACCCCGCCACGTTTTGCGTCACCCCGCCCCGCCCATTTTCGGCTTTATAAAATGTTTAATACACTCCATTTCCTCAACGTTTTCCAGATGTTCTCGAAAAACTAAGAGAGTCTACTTTAAATTTGTTTCATTTTTTATTGAGGATCATGGTTACGAGGGGAATATGATAACAGTTGAATGATGTTACTTGTTCTCTTGTGAAGGGAATTATGAAAGGGAATTACGGGAAGAAAATATGGAAAGACGAACCTAGTCAAGTTAACATCTAGTTAATTACTGAATAAGTAAATCTGAATCATAAAAATGAGTTAAAAATAAAAACATGTGTGTATCACAGGGGTTAACTGGTTCTAATGATGATGGCGAGTTACTTTCTTGTTAGCAATGCCTGCGATTTGTTTACCGATGTAAATACATTTTCTATAACCCAGGAACGAAAATGTATGGTTTTTTTAAACGTTACAAATCTCGCGATTTTTTTACATTTACTTTTATTTATTTATTTATTTATTTATTTGTTTATTTATTTATTTATTTATTTATTTATTTATTTATTTATTTATTTATTTATTTATTTATTTATTTATTTATTTATTTATTTATTTATTTATTTATTTATTTATTTATTTATTTATTTATTTATTTATTTATTTATTTATTTATTTATTTATTTATTTATTTATTTATTTATTTATTTATTTGTTTATTTGTTTATTTGTTTATTTATT
Organism: Gryllus longicercus; assembly: GCA_038098605.1. Taxonomy (NCBI): domain Eukaryota; kingdom Metazoa; phylum Arthropoda; class Insecta; order Orthoptera; family Gryllidae; genus Gryllus; species Gryllus longicercus. Next base: position 104,657 of record JAZDUA010001079.1, on the reverse strand, counting down.
TATTTATTTATTTATTTATTTATTTATTTATTTATTTATTTATTTATTTATTTATTTATTTATTTATTTAATTTATTTTAAACTTTACTCATCTTTCAACTTTTTATAGTCGAAATGATGGGAAGAGATTCTGGAACTCAAGGAAACGTGCGCAGATGATCTTCTCCCCCCTACGTCACATACAGTTTTTACTGTTTTTATTGACTAAATAAATCTAAAATATAAATCTAATTCTAAATCTAGTCCCTCGGCTTCGAGCCAAATGCCCTGTGGCTTTTTGTCGTCGCTCTATCATTAGAACCTATATAACGTCCTTGGTGTATACTTAACTACACGTAACAATACTATATACGTGTATTTAAATTTAACAGTAGTTAATGTTGTAAACAAAGTAAGAAAAAAGTGGATTATTCCACTTCTTCTCGGAGAGACAAGATCATTTACGTGGAGTATTGCACTTTATCTACATATATCTTTAAATTATCCATTTTTCATGTTACAATTTCCTACATTTGATGCAATTGCGGCTTGTAAGCTAGTGCAATTTCGCCATGGGCCCACCAACAAAAAGGAAGGAAAACAAAATTGTTACCACAAATACTCGTAATGTATATGTATACAATATCGTTTATTAAAACTATATTTCTTTATAATAATTCATTTGAGCGAACGTTTAGTCCTTCGACAGTCTATCAATAATCTCTTCAAACTTCCAGGGCGGAGTGCTATCTGTTGATCTCTTTCTAAACCGCTGAGCGACCTACGGATTAGTCTCTGACTATTGAACGCTGTATAAAGAACGTTTGTGATGGTTTGTATGCGTCTCTTATGAATGAGACGGAGCCAAAATCAAACTAGCTCAGTAGTTTACGTTCTGTTCGAAAGAGTGCACTAATGGCACTGGCTTCTCCGACCAGGCTACGCATACCTGTCGCGCAGGATGACCCAGATGACGTGCCAGAACACACCATCAACAAAACATCCCCAGTGCTTACTCGGTAGTCATCCTTCTTTTGCTGGCGTCCTACCTTTCTCCCTTATAAGTCACTTATAGATTTTACTCTTATTTGTAAATCCAATTCAGTCCTATCTCTTGACTTGTTTTAGATATCCGTGAACCCGGCGACTTTGAGAAATTGATATTAGATGTGAGTACGAAAGAGAAATGCTGAAGAAAATATTGCTACGAAAATTGATTGGAGAATATATTTCTAAAAAAAGTTGGAGTGAAAAATAAATTTAACCAATTTTTTTTCATCACTCAAACAAATTTGGAATTGGAATTGATAAATGATATTTGTGGTCTTAACGATCATTTACGATTAAAATTTATTTCACATAAAAATACCTTTTAGGATGAGTAACTTGCAATCTAGACTGTGCTCAATGCATCTGAAAAAGTAGTCAATGAAAATGACCATTTAATTAGGAATCTAATTGCGAGCACAAGTGTCCTTAATGATTTGTATACATTCTACACGATAACGTTATCCTTTTTCACTGCAATGATCACGCGGTGTTTATAAACTTCATCGAAAGGTCGGCAATTAGTGTTTCCAATTAGTGTCAAATGTTTGCTCTGAATCAGTGAATGAACAATTGTCATAATTTTGTCCTTACGCTTACAGGGCGCAGAATTTAAGTGAGGGGAAAAGCTATTCTGATGTGCATCTTTGTAATGCTACACGCTACACCAATGACTACTTAAAACCTTGTTTTAGATATCTTAGTTAATTAATACCTTGTAAATTTGAAACGCTGTTCCAAATATTTTTATGCAATACGAGCAAAGTAAACTTTTTATTAGGCTCTAGCACCCTTAACTAGAAAGTCCATACGATTCAATATTAAACAAAGAAACCTTTTGTTAAAACTTTGAACAACAATTTTAATTTGATCTTCTAATAAGAAAATAATTTCATTCCGAGGATACGTCTTTAGAAAGCAAGTAGTATATAATAGTAAGATGAGTGACAAAAAGACTTATTGATTTGAAATTAACAGAATGGTCAAATAATGCTTTTTCGTTGATTAATAAATTTATTTCCAAATTAATTTTATTTCCTAATGAAATATTGTTGTTAACATCAAGTCTATCAAAAATATTTCAGGTAATTTCACTGTAATGGTAAGTATTACTTCATTTTTTCTAAAATATAAAGATCTAGAATAATATGCATTTCTTTTCCTGATTCATGGTCGTAATTTACCATTACAGAAACAAGCATTAATCGTATTAAAGAAGGAAACACATTTGATACGCCAAGTAACTAGAGTAATAAATACAGAAACAAATGTTTTCAAATGACAAAACGCTTCATCACTGAGATATCTCAGAATAAATAGGGTACTTACACCTGTCATTTTCACTGCGAATAATGTACGTCCGAATACACTGTCACCTCCTGACATTCTTACTTTCGAAGTAGAGAGTTGAAAAACGGCAAAGAAACCAATGTGATCAATGTAACGAATTGTTTTCTCGCAACAATAGAAATCACAAAAAATATTACGCACGTCAAAACATGACCAACCAGTTTCTCTTCAGCAATTTCCAACTTTTTCAAAACGTCTCTGCTGGGCAAATTCTCGAGCTCCCTTTACCACAAAATCTAGTCTACATTCCTTTGCATGCGCACTGCAGGCAGTAATGCAAAAACCATTACAACAAAATGGCCTTCATTACACAAAATAATCATACCCAATTTCCTATAGAAAAGCCAGTTTTACGGCCGATTTCTCGAAATCTTCCGGCAGCGAGTCGGCTGCGAAAGAAACCAAGAAATGCTCCCATTCGAAGGCCAGACGTGGCCTACATTTGTAAAGGATGCAATAAAACACGCGCGCACGCGCCGATCGCCGCTGATTGGGCTGAGGTTGGGCAGCGGCAGCGGGGGCGAGGGGGCGGGCGGGCAACCGTTCCCAAAACGGGGAGAGGCTGGCTGCGCGGTGGCGCGGGGCCATTTCCAAGGGGCGTTGGCGTTGGCGAAGCGCGCCTCGGGGCGAACGCTGCGCGCTCGGCGACCCCGGCCGACGCACGGGGAGCTGGCTACACACACACACGCACGCGCACACGCACACCGAAAAAGGTGTCTCACCCGAAGACTTAACTCACGTTCCTCGATGTTCTCTGTGTATGTCGACGCGCTGAATCCGAATCCCAAGCCACAATTGCGCCATCACGTTCCTCTTTTTTTTAAAAAAATCGCGAAAACCTGGAAATTGATGGTGCAATTCTGGCTTCACAATTGAATTCGGCTCGCCGCATACATAGAGAAACAAGTCTTTGAGTCAGACAACAACCTCCGAATACAGGAAATACGCCACGGTGTTTTTTTTTCGCGATAAAAAATAGGCGCAATTCTGGCTTCGGTTTCGGATTCAGCACGTCGAGATACACAGAGAAACGTGTCAGGTCTAGGGTCTAACAACGTTTGGCTTCTGTAGAGTATAATGCTGGGGTGGAGGGCATCATTGTTTTTTGAGAAATAATAAACACATTTGTTATTATATTGTATATTTTTATAGAGTATATATGCCAATATATAATATTTTTTTAAAATTACATAATTCAAACATTAATAAATAATTTGATAAATTTTGGCAAATAAAAAGGTAACAAACGTTTCTCTCTACGCTGAGGGGGCCATGACCCCCGTGCCCCTCGCAGGGGAGGGGGAGGGGCCGCATTCAGCCGCGGTGCCCACGTGACGCGCCCATTCAGAGCCCACAGGGCACCAGAGGCATTCTCAGCGCTGATGATGTTATGCTCTGTCCGAGAGGGATCACAATGGCGGCGATACGAACGCAGCAGAAAGTAACCGTAAATTCAATCACTTGAACATCAATCCCATGAGTCAAACCTGCTGAGACAGCAACCTTTGCCTCTGCAGCACCTCCATTCAGCCCTTCTGGAGACTTCAAGCGCCGACTAATCTAATCGGCAGTTTTCTGTGGTTCCGCCGATTAATTTGAGGCGCATGCCGCAGCCGCGCCTTATCAAAAGGGCCACGGACAGCGATTGATCTTTCCTTTCCCATCCTTGTGTCCTCTCTCCATACAATTACGAGCAATAAATTACCACAAATGTCGGGAGTTTAGATCTCGTCCCAACTGGGTCGACGATATCTAGAGAGAAACATCAAGCAAATAGATCGTCACAGGAACTCACGTTCCAGTAGAGGCCGAACAGCACCGCCCTACAAATCCAAAATGTGACTCATTCAGGCGATAAATCAAACGGTTTAATGATAAAGATGGAGTTCATACGAAGACCAATACAAACAAGGTCTGCATTGGAATGTTGCAAAATCGAAGTACAAGTATTGTGTATTGCAAGACGTCTCTGACCACATTTAAAACTCCCTCACTCGTAAGACCACGATTCATGTTCACGTGTGGTAATTGCTACACTTTTGCTTAATTGTCGATTTACCCTTCCCATGGGATTCGTTCACAATGGAAAGGTACTTATAAGGAAGGAAAAGTTGTTTTTAGGTGCAGTTCACAAATTACACCATTTCATGCATTATTTCAATGAGATCGTTAAACTTAAATGAGGATATGTCGCGGTTATTGAGATCTCGGAATCACGTAAAGGATGAGTTATGGACTGACCACGATCTACTGTTTTTGTCTAGGGACCGTGCTGTGTTCCGAGCTAGTCACAAGCCGCAGAGAACACTGAAGGCCTCCGCATCATGACCTAACGGGATCGAAGCAATTAAAGTAATACGCAACTTAGGATACTAGAACAGATAGATCGTAGTTCATCATGTTTTGTCATTTTTTGTTGGACGTTTTATGTAGAAAAGCGGAGAATAACTTACTGTATTCTGAGTAAGAAAATAAATTGGCAGCAGCGTCTCAAGTAGGCTGTCACATTACTACGATTACGTTTTGGTTACGTGGATGCACTTTCAGCATCGTGTAGAATACAAAAATCAGACCAAGTCGTATTTTAATTGGACAATAGGCAAGTACTGTTGAGTATGTGCGGCCGGCGAAGCGGTCTGGAAAGTTTGTCAACCTGGAGGATGCAAGTGGACCGGAGCTGGCTGCACCAGACGGTGGTGCAAGGGACGACTATTCGTGTCGCTTTGCATATTTCCAGAGCAATTCCATTATGAGTGGTTTTTCATTAAATCTGGAGGGTTTTTTTCCGGAGTGAGGCCCCAATACGATTTTGTACGAGGAGGCTCCGCAGTATCTAACTTCGGTCTGGAAACGAATGGTGTTGAATAGATGAACAGCTTTCATCAGATCTGTAGTTCTAGAAATAGTGACCAAAGCGATACACTAACTCCATTGCTTCGAGGCTAAATTTAAACATCCGCATTTAACCATACATTGACCATACATATCGATTAGTATTTAGCCATTTCGTAGAAGAAGAACAACAACATATTTGCTACCCATAAAACTATTTCTAATTTTACCGTGTATTATCCATAACGCGCTTTCAATATTTCTCATTTTCATGGCATCTGCTAGCGCCAAACTGACTACTGAAAAAATGGGTCCAACACGCACACATAAAATGGCATAAAAGCGACCAAACACGCAACACGCTAGACCTGCCATAAAGAAAACAAAAATCAGCATGCAAATGTATGCGGTGGCGTGCCTTACGCACACACGCCGGAGGAAGACGCGTGGTGGGACCGGCTGCGGCGACACCGGGTCTGGCGGCGCGGCGGCGACCGGTCGGGCGGGTGGCGGGCGACCCGCGGGGCGGGGCCAGGGCGGGGCCAGCGCGGGGCGCGGCGGCGCGCGCCAGGTGCGCGCTCGGCTCAGCTGCCGCCGCCGCCGCCGGACGAGAAGGGCGAGGCGACGCACGAGGACGTGGCGAGGGAGGGGGGGGGGGGGGGGGGCTCTCGATGCGCGAGGGCGCGGTCGCTCCTCTGCGGAAGTCGGCCACCTCCGCTGCCGTATTGACGGACCGCAGCCGCGGTGCAGCCTCGCCTGGCGCGCGGGGCGACGAAGCGACACGGCGAAGGCGGGGCAGGGCTGGCGGGGCGGGGCGGGGCGGGGCATGGCGGGGCGGCTGGGCGGACGAAGAGCCAACGCTGCAGCAGAATTCCCGCGCGCCAGTTCTCGCTGCGTTTTTGGCCTTTCCGGTGCGCGCCTTACCCCATGCTCACGTTCAGTTCAAGAATACCTAAGCACCTGTAAGTTTAGTTGGTTTAATTTCAGTTAGTTGGTCGATTGGGAGTTGATTCTTAACTATTTCAAGTTTTTTATTTTTTAGGTGTAGTTTTAAAGCTGTGTTTCATTCTTCTGAACTTCATGAATCATCTAGTAATATTAAAAATAATGGTGGAGGATAACATTTACTTTACGTTGTGAAATTTTAAAGTTGAAATGGAAAATGGTTAATTATTCGTTTTCTGATGTTAAAGTTTCATTCGAAAATTGTTACTATTATCATTTTTCACAACAACTCATTGAAGTGTCTTTGATCTGCATTTTCGTTCGTTTGAACCGCTGCTTTCATTAGAGAAATGAAGGCCGCTGCACGCTTGGAGAACGCCGATATTGTAAGACCCATTTCTTCAGCAACAGCTCTAATTGGTACTCCGTTAATCACACATGGCACAGTTTCATTGCACTTTCATATGCCCATCTATAATCTAAGAGCAGTCTATATTCAAATGCTTGGCATGACGAATATCTGACGATCAGAAACATGGAAATATGTACTGAATAATTTATGCTAAAGCATCAAAATGATATTTGGCTAGGCTTATCTCTCCAAAACAGAATATTCGTAGAAAGTTTGAAACCTCATACATCCCGCATCACGTCTCTCAATCCTCCTACATTCTCAAAATGGTTTAATGCACCGTATTGTCAGTGAATCCACATACACACACACACACACACACACACACACACACACACACACACATATATATATATATAATGTGTGTACGTGCTTCATTTTAGTAATATCTATTGTAATTATAAAAAAACCCTTGACCACTAAGAAATTACTCTGTGACTATGAAAACAGAAGATAACACAGATTTGAAGAATCTCTGTGCTATACAATACCGGGCAAGAACAAATCAGTACATTTGTGAGGCATGTGCTAATTACGATCAAACGCCCGCCTACTCCAAATTATTGCCCTGTTCCATTCCTCCTCCTTTCTAAATCTATCCACTCTTCCTCATGTAACGTTTTACACAGTGACGTGCTGTAAAGAAAATTTCAACACCTAATAAAACAGTTTTGTCTTTCTGGCTTAGTTTTCGAAATATTACGCATTCTAATATTCAAAAATGACGAAAATATCCAATGAATGTCCTAACAAAATGCTCAACATCACTAATGATATCACTGTACCCGTCGCCACATATTCCTTAATACGATACAACAAAGCTCGTCAAAATCTGCCGTTTTTTTTTTGTCAAATTAAAATTACGCTTACGAGAGATCGTGGGTGTCGAATTTCGGCGTAAAATCTTGCACCAACCACGAGTGCTTCATGTTACTAAATGAGCGTGCTTTGCGGAATCACAGAGAAAGGATAAATAAAAAGTTCAGCTCACTTCGTAACACTCAAGACCCTAGCAACTAAAGCAGATGGTGAGTTTTTCCCTAAAAATTGGAACAGATGGCACTGTATTTACAGTTACGTACGTTTTAGAACCACCCTGAAAAATTACGTTCTTATAAAATGAAAAAGGAAAGATGGGTTACGATATTTACAGTAATCTTTTGGGACCAGCGGATTCCTCTAACGTTTTTCTCGAAATTTATTTTATTACTCCCACTAGGCGTTCAATTAGATGTATGTAAATATAATCTCTATGAAACTAATTTCCAGAAAACGAAGATATTGTTGGTACTTTAAATTAACATTTTAGTTCGAATATTTTACAAGAGTCCTAAGACGCATTCGGTTTTTGAATAGTTACTCTAAGAAGGGGCCACTTTCACAGTTCGTCAAACAAATTAATGTCATACAGGGCGATGACATTGCAAGAGATAGTGATAAAGCTGTTTATAAATGAGCTAACTGTAAACGAATGCACAGACAAAATGAGTGCATGGAGATAACCTGCAGTTTTTTGCGTGGAGTAGACAAGCACGACCTTTCTTATAATAATCTTTGTATAATTCCGTCTTACATGGGTTGATTCCGACTACAAACACGCCCATAAAATCGAAAGCAGAAGATAATTATACTTCACATACCCCGTGATTTGTCAACAATTACTAGTATATTCGCATTAATGAAATAATTTTAGTTACTTTAAGATTTTTCTGTTAAACTAATCACATAAAATGCTTCCCCCTGATCAAAAATTGTAGAACTCTAAACATCGACTTATATAATATTATTATCACAACAATTCATGTGGTCTCCAGTCCGAGCCTCGAGACTTGAGATCTTACTGAGCATTGAAAATGCGGAGTATACACTGGGAACATTTTCTATATAATTCCCACATCAGTAGATGATAATGAAATACCGTTTACAGTGGAATACTAATTTATTAAATTTAATATACAATCACGATTTATGTATTAGTTTTAATACGCGTCATTGAACCCTTCTTTAAAATCACATTATTAAATAGCATCGTGGTAATTCTTCACCTAAACTTCCTTCCAATAATGTTGAGCTTTTCCTCTCCCCATCTCAAATCTCCATTCTGCCCGCCGTCGCTGCCGCTGGCCGCGCTGCCGCCTCGTGCATTACGCCCCCCTCCCTCGATTCTCAATTCCTCAGCCCTCTGTCCTTGCACCCCAGCTACGCGCGCTCCTCGGGCTGTGCACTGCGTCTCCAGGGGCCCGCGCCCAGCTGCCCCGCTCAGCTGCTCGCCCAGCCCTCGACTCGCCCTCACCTGAGCTCGCTCGCGCACTCTTCCGACTCTCTTGTTCTGCCTCTGAAAGGAAGGCAGCGCCAATTGTTTTTCTAGGTGGCACGACAACTTCATAGCTTTGTGATTTAGTATTAAACTCAAAACGTCTTATTATAATTTCAACACATCTCCATTTTCTGGTGTTCTAGTTCTTCCTTCCTTTTTATCACTCTCACGTTTCTAAATATTATCTACACTGTTTTCTTTTAAATGAGCAGTCCCGTATTCATCGCTAGGTTACTTTCATAGACACCAACGAATTCTTTTTATCAACGTTCTCATCTCTTGTCCCCCAATTTCTGCATTTCGTATTTCCTTTTCTAATGACATCTGCATTATCGACTACCGAATTCATCTCCTACGTGTTCTTTTTCTGTAAACTACCATTTTCCCTTCGCAACTTTTTCTTTCGCTTCCTGATGCTGTCCACTGCTTCACTGTTTTCATCACTGAATGTCTCTGCTGTCTTCTTTTTCTCTCTCTCTCTACCTTTTCACGCCTAACGTCACGTCCCACGCCCTGCTTCCCGGGCTACCCTTTCCCTCATTTAAATTCGCATGTGCATCGTCGGAGTTTTATATCGACTCGAGGGTCGATATGGGTCTATCTTTGGGCTATTGTCGAATGCAGATGCAACCTGAGACAGCTCTTCTGGAGACCGCAAGGCTGCTTGAATTTCATACTTTACTTTTACTGTCTTATAAAAGTTAAAGTGTTCTCGAAAAATATAGAATTTTATGCAGAAAATAGCAAGATATCGTAAAGTTAATAAAATTCCGGCTTTTGAGAACATTAGCGATAAACTGTTAGAATAATTAAACATTTTTATGATTTCGCTATTAGGAATGTAATTTTCACATGGGATAACGATCACAAGACGCAATAAAACTTTCTTGGTAGTATATTGAAATTTATGGCTTTACAAACGAAAAGATTCCTTCAAAACCAAGTAAAGTGTTCATTTTTGGGATACCCAAGCACGCTAGCAAAGATACTAGCAAGACAAACAATTTTCTTCTTAGGAAAATCAAAGCTGAAATAGTGAAAAAAGATACATCAGATTATGGATATTTATTTTCAGATTATCCACGAATGTTTATGTATCTCATAAATACTTAATCGACTTCACATGGAATCTTCCACAGATTCTCGACAATAGAAGAAATTATTTCTAAAGTGATGTTTCTTATTTTCGTTTCATTTCTAATTTTAGTTATCAATATGTTTTTGAGATGTTTCTCCACCATTCTGCCAAATTTGTTGTTCAAAAATATCGTCTCTCCGATGTTAAACGCTACCCGAAAACCGTTGAATTCCAACTTGAACTACAAAATGTTGAACGATAATATTTTCCCATTCTAAAAATTGTATTTCTTGGAGATAGTCACTTTGAAAATAAACTCTTCAGTCGGCCAGGAATGACTCCAACTGGTCTGCCCTAGAGCGAATTGAAAGGCAGGTAAATTGGTGATGAGACTAATACGAATTGAGGAATGATGGGAAAAGAGGTCAGCTGATTAAACTCGATATAACCTATTCTATTCCATCTTTATCACCATACATTCCAATTCGCAGGTCTCAAGTAAGGAAAAAGAAAATAAAAATTCAAACTTCCTTAACTAAAATGGCCCCTTTTCACCGTTAGGATTTCTGAAGAAAAAAATAAAAACAACTTGAGTTGCACTTATGAACTATGTAAAAATATTTAATACGTTATGTATTGTACATTGGAAAGGAGCACTACACCGCCGCCCGTGGCACCTGCTCTCTTTCGTGTCAAGACTTCTCGTCGAAAAAATTCATATGCTGCTCAATATTTCCTTCACGAATTCATGAAACTGTTAATCTACAAACTCTGAGTCGAATATTGTAACAAGTTTCAATGTTTTTGTCTCTGGGAGAACTCGACTACCAATGTGTCTCAACTTCTCGGTGATGAGGCATTGCTGAATTTAGTTCGCAACTGCTTCAGGGAAAATATAATTAGCACAAGTACGCACTAGACCTAAAGGATAAATTATCTTCTGAAATACAAAAAGACATGAGATCAATTAATGTTAATCTTTTGGTGAATTTGGGTTTACATTTACATCGATCTGATCTTCATACGTTAACATTTATATTCTTAAAAAATTGAAATAAATTCAATCAAATTGTTTCTTATAGCATGGGGATAAAAGTATGTAATATACGAATTTTCTAATCATATTTCACTATAGCCAACAGTTAATGAAGAAATAAAACAATATTAGTCGTAAGTATATTAAAAAATTACAGTCATACAAATACTTAGCCATAAATCTGTTGGAAAATAATAGTTTGGAAAAAAGATGTTTTAAAATTTGAATTCTATGGGTTTACCTTGCAGGTTTTGAACACGTGTTTAAACTAAAATAATAAAGAAATACTAATTAGTATCTTATCCAATCATTGTTAGTTGCGTAAGTGAACTAATATACTTAATATTCATTTGTATGAACAGATAGTAAATAAAGGTTTAATTAAAAAATCACAGAGCATTGAGTTAAAAATACTTCGGGGCAATCTAGACTATTTGGAACAACAAAATTTAATTTTCAAACTGCTCACTTGGGCATTGACGTGATTATCGAGAGCTGCCAACCGCAAAGAGTTCGCTCGCGGAGCCGCTTCCCAAAGAGCCTCTGTGAGATTCGTTGCTGGGCGACCCCACGTTTACACTCTCCGCCTCATCTGCGCCTGCGACGAAACGCGAAGCGGGCGGGCGGGCGGGCGGGCGGGCGGGCGGGCGGCGCGCGAATGGCCGTCGCCAGGGATCGATCCCATGCGCTGGCGGTCTGCGGCGGCGGCGGCGGCGGCGGCGGCGGCGGCGGTGGCGGTGGCGGTGGCGGTGGCGGTCGTTCAGGTCACGGGTGTGGCGGTGGAGGCGGCGGGGACGGTGGGAGAATTAACCGAAGACGCGCCGCAGTTAATTTGGCCAGGAATAATATTGGACTTCCCCGGATCCGGAAATGATAGTTCTATCAGTAAACTCATTACCATGTTAATTGCCCGAGGATCGATCGCCAATTTCCGCCGCGTGGAGCGCTGCGCGGCGCTGGGCGGCGCTGCGGAGGTGGCGGCAGGGCGCGCGCCCAGGTGGCCGCGTCCACCGCCACGCGCGCTCGCGACGTCGCTTGCGGCCGACGATTGCAGGAAAACACCCTGTTGATTCGCCCCGCGCCGCTTTCACGACTCGCGGAGATTCCGTTTGCGGATAAACATGGTCTAGGTGCGAGTCAATGGGGGCGCGAGGTCGGCGCCGGTTGGTTCAATGTCTGTCCTAGTGAGCTGCCTATTCAGGGGGGGAAATTAGTGTACCGTTGGCGGGCAGGAAATTGGCGTTTAAGCGATTCCGGTGGTGAATTAGACAATGACTATCTCTTGCTATTTCCTATGGGATGGATTCGCATTGGTAGCCGCGGGCGATTGGTAGACGATTGAAATCGTCTGGTCCGGTGATGAAGCAAAAAATAGTCCAACTAGCAAAACTGCGTATGGACCCCTTTCTAAGTTAAATCCTTAATATATGTAGCGTACCATGCAGCAATTTTAAGAGAATAATGAATGTATGTTTTTAAACGAAATAAAGAGTTGTGACATTTCAATTAATCGTATGTTATATACAGTTCTCCCACGTTTCAAAAAAAGCTTAACATGTTTATGAAAATACATTAATACTCGTATACTTTCATTGATAGTTTAAAAAAACAGATAATGTATTACACTAGTCTATTTCTACATACGTGAAGTGGGAAGTGGTGAATCTGATTGAAATTTAGACAATCTGCAATCTCTAATTTTTCTATAACTTTTTTAGGAAACAATGTTTTAGTACGATTTCAACGTCTAACGTGAAAATGAAAAAGTTCTTCTGAAGTGTTTCGGAAAACGAACTTAGCCATATTCGTATCTAATGAGTTCAAAATATACGTGGATAATAAATACATATACCATCGTTCTTCTCAGACAATTTTTCTTCTCTGAAGGTTACAAGTTGATCTTTAGGTTCACTGTATTTCCCAATGCTCGAGGAATGGTTCTTAAAACATTCTGATAATACTGTGGTACTTGAAGATAAAAATCTTGTAGAGTTCTGGAAAGAAATCGAAATTTCTAAATTGTTGCCAATTCATACTACATTATACTTTCCAAACCATGCATCATTTGGACTAATTCAAAAAGTATACAAACAAATCTTAATTCCAAAATGTGAATTTTTCATAACAAAATTTTATTAAACTTATTGAATTTTAAATGAATCTGTACCTTCCAATGGATCCACTAGAGAGTTTGAAGCAACAACACAATATTTGGACCCCGTTAAGATTTTTAACTGAAACGCGTGCGATGGCTAAATCGGCACGCGACACAATTCCACTCTACGAATCTCTGTCGACACTCGTTCAATGGGCGGGGGGAGGGGGGGGGCAGGCAGGTCGCTCTCGAGCAGCACTTATCGGACGACCTACGCCACAATCGGGCAAAGATCCTCTAATCAAAAGCTGAAGATAGCCTCAACTTGATACGTCTCCTCCATTGCGTTGAAACAAGTAATATCCGATAAATGTACTAAGTTTGTAAGAGAATATGACCAATATATTTTTTATTAACTTCAATGTTCTGGCCGGCCCTTAAGGCCTTACAGCTTTTGTTTACATATTTTTTCGGAATAAATATATTTGTTATTACAGTGCATATTCTTTTTGTAGTGCATATATGATGCTATACAATATTATGTTTTTAATGATTGCAAGATTTTATCATGAATAAATAAATATGTAAATCAACTTTGCCAAATAAAGATAGGTAACAGTTACTATTATTTTTTTTTCACTTCTCCCATTTTAATTTTTTTTCTAGGTCTTGGGGGCGGGGGGCATGGCTCTCATGCCACTGGTGACGTATGAGGGCGAAAATCGTAAAATAATAATTCCTTTCCCCCGTAACACTCTCCACCATCACCACTCCCTAAAAATTAACAAATAAAAAGATAGAGCCGCCCAATTGTAAATAGTGTAACAAGTGTTGTTTTCTGAAACCAACAGCCTTTTAGCTGACGAGTGGATAAATAAATTTACAGCAGTAAGAAAAATATACTTGGGCAGACAGTGAATATTTGATTCGACTTTTGAAAATGCAAAGTGATTGGAGATCGATACTGTCAGGGGCTTAGAGCAGATGATCCAAGGGGGCCCCTTATGTCTAACAAAAATTACCGTCTCCCTTTGGATTAGAGATAAAGATGTTTTTTTTATTTCTTTTGAATGAAACAAAATTCGGGGCCCCAATTAAGACGGCGCCTGGGGTAAGTTCCCCCACCTCGTCGCCCCTTGATACTGTACAGGATAGTTTAAATGGGTTTACCTACGGTACATTAAAACAAAAGCATTGTGTTTAAAATACAGTAATATTTTAAAAAAATATTACAAAAAGAGATCTGGTACTGCAACCACAATATTCACGTAACAGTATCTAAAAGCTGTCGGGTCAAAAATCCACCAAAAGGGTGACGATTGATCTGCCAAACGTCCGTTGTGCTATTCAAATATGTTTTACTTATATCCGGTGTGCGCAGAAATTGATAGAAAAACTGCTTTTTGTGTTAGCCGTGTTTCGTTGGAAACCCCGAAACTCGGGGAATATTAAAAGAAAATGAATCAGTTGCGATTTTCACTACAAATTGCAAATATTTGACTGTGTTATTCTTCACTTCTCATACTGTGCGAACCAACTGAAATCCCATACTAAGTGCCTCACTGCTTACGTCACAGTTGACAGCAAGCGACAGCAGGAATGCAAGGAAGAGGTTTCATTTAATTAAAGATGTGCTATTCACGTGATGTGTTATAGAACAGCAATTTTTCTGTTATTCTTGGAAGAAAAAAAAAACTGTTTCACAGAATACAGTATGTTCCATACTACATTATCACAGTATTCATAAAGATTCTGTGTTAAAACTTTCGATTTATTGCACTGATAATTGTTCTTGAGTAGTGTATGTGAACCTTTAAGAAAATTGGATTTGAGTGACTTATTCGGAAGCATTTTTACTTACTGTTGCACGCCACCAGAATGCATGGAATACGTGTATACTCTACTGGTGTGTGCCATAAGGGGTCGCCCATAAACTATACATCACCAATCACGGAGAGAAGAGGTCTGAGGCAGCTTTACGCTGCGTTACATACGGGTAAGGGGCTTTAACTTAGCACTATTTTTTTTGCAACATTTGCTGAAATAATTTTTTTGCACCCTTACCCTAAAACATTAAAAAATGTTTCAATAAATTGAAATATTTTTCATAAAGTTTTTCACTGAATCTATAGGATTACTAAGAAAATATTCGAAACTGATATGTATATTCTAGAATCCAATTAAATTGGTGCAGTAGACTCTCCTTGTACCACATCCACAAGGTTGTGTGAACAGATTGTCACATTTTCAAAACTATACATTCTTCCTTCACTTAAAAATTGTCACACATCGCATTGTTAATAATCAAGTAATTCTGACTTAAATTATCACAAATTTTAGAACGTGACACAAATAAAATTAATACAAATTGTTTTTACAGTAAAAAAAAATACTTTTACTACTTGCAAATGTGCGGGGTGTCGTCGCAAGCATACGTCATTATTTAGGGAGGTTTAAGCGCGCGTTAAAGGAGGACGGGGTTTTCAAAACTTAAAATTAGCTTTACGTAATTTATGGACATCCACAAGTAAGTACTAGAGTACGTTCAATTTTCGTCTTCGGAGGAAACTACTTACGTTTATATCACCTTGAAGCGCAAGCCGATCGTGGGAACAAAACATCACGAAAAGGAATTCACGACCTAGCGCAAAGAGAACAAAAAGGACTAATCATCGCCGCGTCTCGCCGTCTGCGGCGGCATTCGCCAGCATTGACCCGGGCGACGCACCGCCTCGCGAAAGTCGATAGCACCGCAGGGCGGCAGCGCGGGGCGGCGGCGCGGGGCGGCGCGGGGCGGGGCGGAGTGGAACGGTGTCAAGGAGCAGCGGCGAGGGCGTGAAAGGCGCGGGGGCGGGGCCTTACGACCGCTCCGCCTCCGCGCTCCCCGGAGCCCCCGCCTGTCATCGCTCCTCCCCCGCCACCCCCCCCCCCCGCGGAACCACCTCTTCCACAGGCGCAATTCGCTCCCGGAGGCTCCGGTTATCACGGGAATGGCTTAGCAATAAGATATTTTACGGAGTACAAACAATTTACATCGACATCGCAGGTATTTTAATAATTTCAGAGATGTAATAATATCAAGATAACAATTTATAATAAAAAGAATAACATCAAAATAATTTATAATAATATCAAAACAATATAATAGTGGTAATAATCATTCACCCACAATCCATATTTCCTGACCAATAACTGTGAGAATAAATGCAACCATCACTGTTTCTTCTATTTCTATGATCACCGAAGATTGCAATAATTGTCTGTCTTTGGTGCCGTAATTTATATGAATAGAATTCCCGCCGCCTCCACAGACGCCGCTTCCCCCGCCCAGAGCCACTGCAGGCGCCGCCTCGGATGACACCAGCCCCAATTACGGCACGCTCGCACCCGCACCCGCACCCGCACCCGCAGCCGCAGCCGCAGCCGCGCCCGGGGGCGGCGGCGGAGGCGGGGGCGGGGGCGGGGGCGGGAAGGGGGCGTTTAAAAAACCCTCACGACGGCGCGTTCTGCGGGGCCGGACCTGGCAGTTCACACGAGATACGTCTGCCCCGCACCGCACACGCCACCGCAGACGCGGCCGCCTCCGCCCGCGCCTCCGTGCCGCTCTGCCGTCACCTGCCGCAAGGCGTGCGTCACCGCCTCCGCCGCCCCGCCCCCGCGCTGGCCATCGCCACGACACCGCCCCGCCCGCCCGCCCGCCCGCAGTCGCAGTAGCCCGCGCCGCGCCGCGCCGCGCAGCACAGCGCGTGGAGGGGCGCAGGGGGGAGGGGAGGGCGGGCTCGCCCCGAGCTGCGGCGCCCGTGGGAACCGCTGCTCGCGCGGCCTCTCACACGCGACCGACCGGCCGGCTGGGGGGCCCGGGGGCTGGGGCTGGGGCCGGGGGGCGGGGCGGGGCGCGAAGGACCTGCAGCCGCGTTGGCGGCGGTGGCGGCGGCGTGTGTCGGCCGACGTGCGTGCGTGTGCAGCCGCGGGCGCAGGGTGGGGGCAGCGTCCGCGTACTGCGCCGCCGCCGCCGCCGCCGAGCTTCCCGCTTCCGCCCTCCCCCGCCCGCCGCCGCCGCCGCCGCCGCCGCCGCCAGGCGATGCGCCGCGTGCCGGTCGTGGCGCGCGCCGTCGCCGGCCGCGGCCGCGTTAAGGCATGAGCTCGTAGCCCACGGATCTCGGCCAGGTGGGGGAAGAAGGAAGGCCGCCACTGGAATAAAAAGTAATGCTAATGGAAACAATGAACCGAGCGTCTTGATGACCCTTCAAGATCCAGGTTACGTACGTCCTCTTAATATGCCACTGACAGAGAATTGAAAATTAAAATTAAACATTACACGAATATTTGCAGAAAAGGGAAATCATATCTAATCAATTAGCAGTGGTCCCCCAATACTTGCAGATATTTTCTTGTATATTTTTATATATCAATGTATTTTTACATTCTTTATAACGTTTAGGTACATTTTAATTTTTAATATGCGTGTTTTTTCTGATCCCTGCCGTACTCCGCTATCATTCCTATCTTGTAAATTGCGTCCGCGGCAAAAGCCCGCTTCTGCAGCGGCAGCCGCCTTCGACCCTTTATTCCCCCTCCCCTCTGGCGCCGGCGTCTTATCATAATGAATGATACGGCGCTCCGTTACGACATGATTCGCCGTTTCAGCGCCCTCGTCCGCGCCTGGTGTCGAAGGCCACCGCGATAAATTGGTTTAGCGCCTCTGGCGTGATGGGGACGGGCATACACTGACGCAATACTGCCACACGACAAAGCCATTCATAGAACGACGCGTAAATAAATACAACCCACATCGACGTTGGCGGTTTGGGTAGATGGCTAATGACATAAACGGCATGAATGAAGTGAATTATGAGCTATTTGAAAGAAGTGGCGATGAATGAAATGCCCGAATGAAATAATCAGTATGATTGGTTAGATCGCAATTAATTTGCTCAGTACTTATGACAAATATTCCGCCTGCAGCTTGCATGAATGCTTTAATTTGTTATTTTAAAAGAGCCGTGTATTATTAATTTTATTTAATGGTACGGGAAACAAATAGCAATATTGTACTTTCAAGTACAATGAATGAAATAAACTTTTGAGAGGTGAAACGCACCGATAATTGGGTTTTCACACCTGTCGCTGCAGTACAATAAAGTTTACTAAATTTTAGCCCATTTTGCTGCAGAATCAATATCATAACAATCACCAGATGACGCGGATTCTAAGCTCTCTCTGCGGCGCGACATGAATACGTCGCAGCCATTCACAGATCCCGGGCAGGGGGCGCGAGGAACGCGTCGAAATGGCGGCAGCCGCGGCAGGCGTGCCACGGGCGTCCGGGTTCGTCGCCCGGCGCACCGCCGCCTCCCCTGGCGCTGGCGCTGGCAGCTGAGAGGCCGCCCGAAATGCGATGGCTTTTCGGGGAAACGAATTGTTCGCGAAGATGATTCGGCGCCTGAGGAAAAACGTCGGTGCATCAGGGCTTCTGGGTCACGGGAAAAAATTCGTCTTGTGATTAGTAATGACTTTTCTCAGCGTTCTAGCTTGCATGAAAAAATGCACATGGCTAAAAATATAAGCATTCTGAGAATGAAATTACGAAATGAATACTTCACTATTTCTATTCAGAAATTTCTGCTTTCGAACGAGGTCTGGCTTCTTCAATTTGTTAACAAAATATATTCCAGATATTACATAATTTATATGCTTTTCTCTTGTCGGTTACGTTTCGACACATCGGAATAGTACTCTTAGGAACATTTAACCGGCTATCATCGCTGACGGTAGTGTTTTCTGTATATACTAAGTGAACTGATGTTTCCAAGGAAGTTATCAGTTGTTTATCTCAAATAGGTTTTTTAAATTCGTCATTAATATAAAAAATACTTAGTGCAGTCAACAGAATATGACTGATTGAGAACATATCATTTGGTAATTTCCCTTTTGTAGAAACAAAACACAATGCTCTTTGGAGTGTTTTCGAAAACAGGTTTGTCGGTACTCATAATAAAACTTGTAATCTAGATGCAACTGATACTAATGAGAATGGCATTTGTATTTGAAGAGCTTATGAAGAGAGGGAACATCAGTTGCTATAAATAGTACGTATATTAATTGAGTTCTATTATCAAAACTTGCATATTCTCAGCAGACCAGGACAGTCTCGAACTTGTCTACATGTAAATATGTTACCTAGTATATCTAAGAAAATACTAAATCCATGCCAGTACAATACTCTTAATTTAGATAGGATGTCACGTTAGTAAGAGGCATTCTCAATTCGGAAGATGAACCAGCTCTTGCGAAAAACATTATTGGTATTTATCGCTTTTTCATATGAGTAGTACTGTAGGTAACATTGCACTACATTTTCAACTTTCTATAAAAATACACGACACATTTTTGGAATGTCGCCAGTCTCACGTATATGAGAAAATTCGTATGAAAAGCTTGGTTTTAATTTATCCTTACTCCACTGCAATTGTTTGGCATATGAATACAGGTTATTGATTGCAAAGTATTGGCATGAAATTTTGCTCTATTATTTGAACCATTCTTTTTGTTTAATTAAACATTTATTTCTTGACGAGCATATAATATATTTTTTGTGAGAGGCTTCCAACCTTCAAACCCAATAAAAGTCAGGTTTGCTGGAATGTATCTCCTTCATACGGATGGGTAGCTTAAAGCCAAACGGAGGCCAATCACATTTCTGGAACAATTTCAATTAAAATATTTTATTTACATATGATATACTACACGACTAAGTATATCAAACGCGTTATGACTTGAATGATACAATTACAACATTTGACTTATTAACCGCAGAGGACTCTGCCTTTTTTGTTTGCTTGCAGTTGTGTGTAGTTGAGCCATTTACTCCGTTCCTTGATCAGTCGGAGAACTTCTTCCCTTTTGTACAAAACGCCAAATTCTCGGGTTAAAAAAAGGGGGAATCATATACTGAAAATATTTACAGAAATAAAATGAAGCTAAGGTATTCCTCAATTGTCAGAGGAGCACAGACTTCACACGCGTGCCCTGGATGGAGCAAAGGATTTAATTAAATTTGAGTTACCTACTTGCATTCTATACTCTAGTCACATTCATTAAACAATGATTTTTGTTTAATACATACGTAAAAATGACATCAGAGCAGCTACGCTAAAGATTCATCTATGATGAACCAAAGTATTTGACATAGTAGTCTTTTCTTCGGATTTGATGTAGAGATAATCTGCTACAAAATTCAATATTTACGTATTACATAGACTAGTAGTTACCGACTTTTCAACACAGAACAATCAACTGAAAAGCAAATTCTTATCTCTTCTGCGTCTTCAAGTTATTGAATATATTGTCAATTTTCGCTGGAAATATTACAGAAAAGATTTTTTAAACTTGTTCTCATTTAAATAATTGGAAAACACTTCCAAAGACTATTGTTGGACAGTTTTCTGAAAATGTCTTAGAATCAAAACGTTGAAATCTCAACACAGTAGCTTTTTCTGACTCCAATTCGGGATTCTCTTGAATGTTCAGTTGAGAATGAGGGAATTGATGTTGGGCTGAGTAATTAAAAATTAAAGTTGAAATTAAGCATTAGCATATAAAGCTTTTGAATCATTAATTAAAGACACTGATTAAAAAAGACTTAAGCTGTGGCATAACATATTGAGTATAAAATTTAACAAAAAATTAAATTGCATTTTAGACGCATATGTACTAAGAGAGCAATGAAAAGTACAAATAGTTATTCATTTGAAACACTCAACGTGGCGTTATTTCCGTTTACTCCATCCCAACGCAACGTTACGTAAGGGGTGAGGCAGGGCGAAAACGCCATCAAGGGACGTCGCCGTTTTCGAAGGAAAGGGTTTTTAATAGCGAAGCAGCCATCCAACGGCGAGAGTCCCAATAATCGCAAGTTTAATGTGACAATATTTTTAATTTTTCACTTGAAATTCAGTGACATAATTTATGTTAAGAGGTAACACTTTGCCGGACTACAACTTGATTGGAGTGATCCTGATATGTATGAATTATTTTTTGCCAATTTAAAATATCCGAGCATATTGGCGTCCCGAATGCCGCTTTAAAAACTTGAAAGCGACCTTAATAACAGAGTGTCCCGAAAAAATCGAGACGCCTGACCACCATTTCGAAACCCATTTACTGAAACCAGTAATTCACATTTTACAAAACGTACTTTAAAAATATACCATAATAAATAAGTTAATAAAATATGTATACAGTATAAATACTTAAAAAAATTGAGCACAAAAAAGAACGAATTAATTTCAAATGACATTCTCTGAAATAAAAGAAAGAATGAAAGAAATGGTAAATAAACACGCGTAAGGTGTACTAATATGAATTAGTAGGCCCGACGAGGATAAACGAAGAAACAGAAAACACATATTTTGAGAAAGAAAATAAAAGTGCAAGTGGCGACGCTGCAGCATGGGGGGCGGCGAATGCCAGCGCTGCAGCGCGAGCGAAAAGAACAATGGCAGGGGCGCGCGGCGAGCGTCTTGGCGGGGCGGGCAGGGGCCGAGGAGGGCGCGCGCACTCGTGCACAAAGCAGCCCCTCGGCGGCGAGGCGTAATCCGGCGCCGCTTGACTCGCCCCGAGACGCCTGATTAATGCCACAGGTACCCACGCGCATTCAATTGGCGGCGTGACGTCACGCGCCGGCAGCCCCGCCGCCCCGCCGCCCCGGCGTCTCCGACGTTATCGTTGCCGTTTTAATTCCCTCTATCACATTCGCTGTTGAACAATGATTGGTTGTACCAAATCATAAACAATATAAATACTGAACTAGAATGCGAATTGAAAAAAAACGATATTAATCTAATGTTTAACAAACAATCTTGAAAATTACGAGTATCTTGAAATGATTTGTATATAGAAGCAAAATTATTTCCATGACACCCGGACAAATCAAAAATATTATTTCTTCATATAAAGAAGATATGAAACTAACAAATTCATACAATAAATTCTAGGATATCACAAACCTTCCATACACGAGGACACGTTAGTTCCTAAGCCTAACGTTATAATCTACTTTCCTCGCAGACGCTGACTGGTCTCTTCACCCTTGAGCGCCCCCGCGGCCCCACAATCACCGTCCGCGCGCCCCCGACTCCCCGCGACGCGCGTCCGCGCGCGGCCAGCCCTCCGCCGACTCCGGTTTTCCCACACCCCCGGATATAATTGCGACACCCACAACAGAAAGGGAAAGAGCGAAGAGCGGCGCGGGGGGGGCGGGGGGGGCTGGGAGCTGCTCTCGTAGTAAAGGGGGCGCCGCCGCCGGCACAGCCGCTGAGCTCCGCGGCCCCCACCCCGCGGCGCGTTCGTCCGCGTGGCCGGGGGCAGGCGCGCGGCAGCCGGCGGCGGCGGCGGCGGAGGGGAGGGGAGGGCGCGGAGTGTGCCGGAGCGGCGCCGCTGCACACGCCGGCCAGTCGCACGCCGCCTGTGCACGCGCGCGGACGCCGCTCGTCGCTGCTTCCCCGCCCTCCTTCCGGGCGACGCCGGTCGTGTGCGCGCCACGTTCCCGCCCCCGCCCGCCCGCCCGCGACGACGCCGTCTCGCCAGATGCTAATCACCGGCGGCCGCTGACTTGCACGTGTCCGCCGCGTGCCGTCTTGGCATACCGACGCTCCGCCCCGCGCTCGCCCTTCCGCTCCGCCGCCGCAGCCTCTTCGCCTTGAGGATTTGTCGCTTTCTGCGCTATGCGCAGCGGCCGCCGCGCTTGAATCGCCGTGAGGTGCCTGTCCGCCGCTGCGAGTGCCGAGTGCGCGAGCGCGCGAGTGGTGCGGAGGATCGACGCTCGCCGCCAGGAGCCGCCCGCCGTGACCCTGTGGCGAGTGGTCGTGCCCCGGGGGGCGGCACCCCCGGACCCCAGCGCCGGCGGTCCGTCCGCGGTGGATCCGCCCCCGCCGCTGCACTGGGGGTACGGCGCGGCGCCCGGCTGGCCCGCGCCGGCGCCCGCGGCGGGGCTGCCGCGCCCCGGCAGCGGAGGGCCCCCCGGCGCCATGAAGCGCTCGCTCAGCGAGAGCGACGACTGCGACGACGTCTTCTCCGAGGAGTCCTCCAAAGAGCAGTAAGTGGCCCGCGCGCGCGGCGTGTCGCGCTGCGATGCGATGCGACGCGGTCGCCCCAGATCGATAGCGCGGGCGCGCACGCCTTTGCGGTCGCGCCGCCACCCGCGCGCGGCCCCGCCGCCTGCCGACACTCGCCCGGCACGTGCGCGCCGCCGCCCCCGCCGCCGCGGGCGGTGGCAGCTTGGATTACGCTATCAGCAGCTCGCGCGCCGCCGAATCATGTGGAGAGAGGTGCGAACGCTCCCGGAGTGGACTTGCGCCACATAAATCGCTGCTGCCGTGTGTTGCGTTACGTGAACAGTAGTGTCTTATTTTGTGACGCATAAAATTAAGATCTAATACATTTTTAATTTAATGTCACGTCTAGTGAATTTTAATCAGGATGAACATTTATAAAGAAACCCTTACGTATACATATATGTTAACTTAGGCGTATCGACAATGACGTTATTGAAGAGGTGTTATGTTGTTTTTCAACTGACATATCTCTCCTGAGAAAAATAATGATAGTACAGCCTTTGCAAGAGAAGGTCAGTAAATATTTTCAGTAAACGTAACGCTTTGTCATCAGAGTGTAACATACGAAGATACTATATTTATGAAAATTGAAGACCATAATAACGTATGAAGCTTTAATGTTTCGTGAAACATTTTAAATGTTTGCCATCTGACAGGTTTCGTTTTCGAGTAGGGTTAAGTGGCAGGTCGAGTTCGCTGACAGCGTAGGTGCGGGCAACTATCAGTGGCGAGCTGTCCTGATAATCTTGCGCGGCAGATGTTGCGGAAAAAAGCGCGCCGGCGAGGCGAGATAACCGCCTCCGCAGACTGTCGTAGCGCTGCAGCTTCGGCGTGGACGCTTGGAGGACTTCTCAGGTGCCACGTGCCGCTATTTTCGCGTAGCACTGCTCGCGAGTGTTTCTCGATCAAGCCACCAAGAACCGATTTCTCAATCTTATCTCCTCTCAGTTTTTGCTTGTCATCGTCTCTTGACAGACTAATGTGACAGCTGTATCGCAGTTTGCGTCAGATCGATAGTGTGGAGATGATGCTATTGTCCGAACCCAGATAGTCTCAATCCCCGTCGATAGTTTCTTCCACAAAACAATTTTCAGAAATTTCTAGATATTCCCTCAAATTATCTCTATACTTGTGAAGTGTTTCCTGTTAATTTATCTTAATGTAGTCACTGATTAATTCACTTCGGAATTGAAATAATTTGCCATTCAACACAAGTTAGGTTAATGGAACTGCAATTTCACACTACTGTCGACGCTGCTTAATACAGTACATACAATACAATTACGAAATTGGTCGAGTTCAGGTGAACGAGCCCCTCATCGTAATGTTCACTGATACTTTTTTGTGTTAAATTCTACCCATGTATATTCATAACCACTACATATATAATGAGACAAATGAATCAGAAAATGTTCACTGAACTATTCAGAATTCTAATGAGGCTTACTTCGTTACAGCAATGAAATTTTAAATGCCAATTGCGAGGAAAGATCTTTCACGTACATGGAATATTTTTGAAAAACAATTCGAATCAGTTACATAGTGTTTCCAATAAGTTATTTGTACAGGTATCATCAACATTTAAAGACAAATACGATTTTCAATGTCCTGGATAAGCAAATTTGTCACTAATACTACGAAAATATTTTCTCGTGTTAATATGTTTAGAATAATGGGCTTTACTACAAATAATACACTGTGTTAGTATCTGTAAAAACGGGAGAACTTTAGACATGATGCTTCATAATGTCAAATTTTTTTTCGCGAATACATTAAGGTGTGAAACGATTTGAATCGAAGGTATATTTAATTAAAAATGTTTCTTGCGAGCACTTTGACGTTGGCAGCTCTTAATTCAAAGCATCGGCCATTTCTCGTTCTCGCCTATGCTCCGCTCTCGGCAGTGACTCCTCACAACCGCAGCACCACGTTGACCCATCAGCAACGTCACGGCGAAGTCGTACAACGTCTTGGGCAGTAATCTCGGGCAGCGACAAATGGAGCGGGGAGGGGGGGGGGGGGCGCCCGCGGTTGTGGGGCCTCCTGCGGCCTCGACGAGAAACTGCGCCCCGCGCTCGCCGCACGGCCCACGGCGCGGCGCGTTACCCCTCGTTAGCGGATAAAAGGCCTGCACCCGTGCGCCAATGAATCAGCGTTAGCAGAGAACCTGATGCAGACCTGCAGATATGTTGATACGAGGTGTAGATTGGACTCTTAATGATTCATGAGGCTTTAGAACAAAGTATTCCATATGACCTGCAGTTATTTAAATATTAAATGTTTTGTTCTTAGGTGTGCAGGTAATGTAGAACAGTTATTACAAGAGACGAGTTATCAACGAGAATGAAGATCACTGGAATTGTATGTAAAAGAAGAACCATCACATCAATTGTTTTAAATAATATCAATCTCAAATGTGATTATACATTCGTATTTATATTACATTGTAGATAAATAAATCATTGATATTATTAGTTCTTTGTTAATCACGTTTGCAGACACCTTGAAGTATTTTCAAAGCAACTTAAATGAAATGTGATTGTAATATATTTCTCCGTATTTTCTCCTAAAAGGAGAAAATTCGAAAATTCCATTGCAACAATATATGGAAAAGATACGATGTAGTATCTCATGTCGCGGATCTGCATCCAGAGATGACCCTGGTGAAATTCCATGGAGATGCTGATCTGGCGTTGCAGTGGTGAGCTGTAGTCGTGAGAGTTCCATAAAGTGGCTTCGGCCATGAGTTGATGCGAGGCGTAATTTTAATGAGAGTTAACTGCCCCCGCGAGGTGCGAACGATGCAGGAACTTCCTTCGAGGCGCCACCAGCGCTCAGCTACGTCGCTCATTAACAAATTAAACTGCCAACGGCGTCGTTCACAAGTGGTAGGCAGGATAGAAACCTTTACCGTTGTAGCGCAGATCTTATCGGCCCGTCGAAGCTTGGGAAGTAGATAACTAGATTTGATGGCAACACCTAGAGCATTCAGCGCAGAAATGTCTCCTCATTCTCAGATGCTTGCAATGTTATTAAGGATATTCATTTTATTTTCCATTTTCTTTGTTTTTCAATTGTGGATGTAGGATTCAAAACCTGCATGTGATGGCATAATTGTTTTCAAAAACTTTAACGCAGAAATAGTCTGTATCACGCTTATAAAACTTATTGACAAATAGTTGCTTAATCAAAAGTTCAGAGCAATCACCTCTTATCGGACTGTGCAGATACAGTAAGCGATCCCTTGTAAGTGACATCTGCAGGACGAAGATACGCTGTGTAAGCAGGCTACATTTTCTACACATATCGAGTTACTCAATTTTACAATGAGGGTATTAAAACAATTTTGAAAAACTCTTGAATTACC
The DNA here is from genome assembly GCA_038098605.1 of Gryllus longicercus. NCBI lineage: Eukaryota > Metazoa > Arthropoda > Insecta > Orthoptera > Gryllidae > Gryllus > Gryllus longicercus. Next base: position 78,084 of record JAZDUA010001079.1, on the reverse strand, counting down.
TAAAATGTTGAAAGGTGTCATGTATAAAATTATTCACATTATGAATAAATGATTTAAACATTGCATTATAAATAAACGTTTATGAAAAATGTCCAGTGAGCATTTCTCTCACATTAACCCTGTTTTGATTGTTAATATTGTTTCAGTAATATTTTTCGAAAGATAATTTTGAAGTTACCATCATTGTAAATACAATTAGCAATTCAACATGTAACATGTAACTGTGACTTGCAAATGACTCGAACATATTGGGATACAATTTCAAAATGCTTAAAGTGTTATTTTTAAAAAATAACTACCTTTTTTATTTTTGAAGTTGTACCGTAGTACCTTAGTACATGACAGCTATCAACCAATCGCTACCAACTGCTTCAAACTTACTGAAATAATATATGGCTTCAACGTGCATTGCCAGCGCAGTTATGGCGGAGTCACGGGATCACATAATCCACGTATAAGACCCTATCGATTTAGCAATCACACTACAAATTTATTGACAATTATCCAGGAATATTTGATATTATTTATTAGTAATACAAGCTAGATGTTTGATAAGCGGTTCTGGACTGAACGACAATTGAATAGTTTATTTCTCCATGCCTTTCGCATAGTTCCCTTGTTCCATTTCTATCGTGACAAAGAGTGGATAGTCATTTTTTCTGTGGTACATCTAAAAGAAACCACAAAGTTCACGCACATATCTCACATTCACGTATCATTCATATATTTTTCTGTCTGTCATTTCGATTTTACTAGTACTCCATCTCACAAATATATCATGTATGATTTACATCTGTCATATATCGTACGAGTTCTTGTAGCATTTCGTGCACAACGGTGCACATCTGTTCACCTTCATGCCTTCGTGAATTCTTTTGGGGCGCCTCGCGAGAGGCAACAATTGACGACCTTGACGCGCACCTCGCGCAGGGCGAAGGAGGCCGGCAACGGCGCCAGACGCCGCTCTGTTCAGCCGCTCGCGTGGCGCCGCGCAGCAGCTCGCAAAGGCCTCCACTGAACTGCGCGAAAACCGCCTGAATCCTTTTTTTTTTTATTTTTTTTTTTTTATTTTTTTTTATTTTTTTTTTTTTTTAAATTTATTTCTACCTGCTCGGCATTTCTGCCTTTCAGGGGTGTTCATTATACAATATTCTACACAGTAACATTTAGGGATGGACATCCGCATGCGTTACCTCCTCTCTCAGGGGTCTGATGAAGCGTTGTACTTTGAGAAGAAACTGTGGATAACAGTTTTTGAAGTTATATGTGATAATTTTGAGGAGAGGGTGTAAGTGGGTGGAATTTTTTGGAAAGTGGAAGATGGGTAGGTGATTTAAGGTGGACGAAGGGAGTCTTTAGGGAATCGTGATCTTATTCTTTTTGATGAACCATACGTTTTACCTAGCTTGAATATTGTTGTACTGCGCGATTGGGGAAGGGATGAGAAGAATTTATGAGTCATAAGATTTATATATTCGTTAATGGATGATATATTTAGTTCATTGCCTGAATCCTGAGGGCGCTCAAATGCCGCTTCCTTGGCCCACTTTGATCAACACCCTGAAACGTCACTGACATATTACCAATCGCTTATGGAAACTGTTTACAATATGTTCAAGTAGTGACTGATTTGTTTCTTCAGCACAATGTTCTTATTACGCAGTGAGTATTGCAGGTGAGAATACTGACCCCTGTGCTGTTCCACGTAACATTTCCAATAAATAATTACTATGACGATTCGGTCAGTAGCGTGGGTACTGAAAAAAGATCCTCCATATTTTTTGGATGTCCTGTAACTTACCTGCAACAGGGCTGTCTCTACGTCCCGTGAACAGTTCGCGTACGAGTCTTCTGATACAGGTGGACTTTTTTCAAGACTCGGTATTCGTCGATTTTTTTCCTCAAGAAAGTGGAATTTCTTTCCGTTCTTATCGCTATGCTTGTATGTCATGTGCGAAATGCTTATCGGTATCCTTACCGATTTTACTCCCTTACTCTAAGCACAAGCTTTTGCCTGTTATTAGGTTTTGCTGGAACAAATGGTTTCCCAACAAAATAATAATATAAAATAATGTTCATCACGTATAGAAAACGATATTTTTGCCATTGAAATGACTCATCGTTGAATGTATGATATAATTTCGTCACCTCAGTTGTGCGCAGATATATTGTCACCTAGTAATTCAATATTAACTTCATTTTTATTGCATAAAATAAAGACCCTGCCATTTAAATGGAAAACTTCACCTTTAGTGGCCAAAATAAAGAGTTCGAATTTTATCTTAATTTGTCTCAAATATTGAATTCTGCGTATTGGTGATGCTCTTATCAATGTTTGTAAATCCATTTTTTGGCCATTGTCTAGTAATCGTTGTAACTTGACCATTATTACTTTTCAGTGAGTATTTAGAAAAAATGTGATCTCAGGAGGATCTAAGAAGTGTCACAGTGGGCGAACAGTGGTCATCGGCGCCCAAATAGTAGCTGCTAGTTACTATATTCTGAATAGTTCGTGGTCTATATAGGTATCTTTTCGTTACCTTCTATTCCCCAAAATTTCCTTCTCCATTCTCACAACTTTCTCTTCATTATATTTGGGAATATTTTTTTCTTTATCGTCAACTAGCCATTCTTTAATGACATTGAGGTATCATGAAAATGAATGATAGGAAAATGAAGTTGCGGAATTGAGGGTCGGCTACTGTTTCAGGAACTTTCAGAGATAAAAAAGTACGTCATTGATCGACCACAGCTGCGGGGCAGTGCAGCTCGGAGCTGCTCCATTTCTCTCTTCAGCGAGATGTCAATCTCAGGAAAAGGCCACGCCTCGTCCACGAGAGGCCACTCGAATTCCATCAGCAGCAGTTTCAGTGTTTGGTGTACTTTTCCGATCTCTTCAAATTATCCAGGCCCTAGCCAAGATTCAAAAAGTATTTCTGGGTTGAGGAACAATTTAAATTTGTAAAAAACAAAGGTTTTATTGGACTGTCTCGTCTACACGACGGTAGATAATTACTGTACATTATGATTGATATGGGAGAAAAATGGTAGAATGTCTAATTTGTTTAAATTAATTCAGATACAACTGAAGTATTATCATCACCTCCATTAGTCTACGTACGAGAGTCAGGTGAAATTCTCGAGAGAAAGAAACGGCAATTTAGTTCCATCCTGATGTCATGATTGAACGTTCTCTTTGGGTATTCTTTATGTTATTCACATTATTAGAACTTGTCCCTTTGTATCCACGCTTGAAATAGCGAAGGGTTGGACCATCTTCCTAAGTCCGTGACTCGCAGTGACAGTTCCTTATGCGAAACATCTGCTCGCTTTTATTTGTCAACTCTCTATGATTCCAGCCACGGAAAGTTGAGGAGTAAAATAACAAGATCGCTACATTAATAGCAGTGTAATCTTTAACGTCAAATCAATTAAAACAGTTTTACGTATCATTGACTCCTTAATGTTAGAGCGCTGTAAACATGATCTCCATCTTTTTACCATATGTCGTCTGCTAAAACTCCCCTTCAGGCAGCGGCTGAGTTGGAACTACTATCTAGCTGGTGTCGAAATCGTGCCACCGTAGGATCCTAGAATTGGAACCCTAGCCTTGCATTGGCATCAATCGACTCCCTGTGCCTCCTCCGTCAATGCCTGAGGAAGGCTTGTGGTCCCCTGGCGAGAGGCCGTGCTTGATGCGCGCGTGTGTGCGCAGGTGCTCGTCGCCGGGCGACGCGGACAGCTGCCAGATGCTGAGCCGCAAGAAGCGGCGCGGCATCATTGAGAAGCGGCGGCGCGACCGCATCAACACCAGCCTCACGGAGCTGCGCCGCCTCGTGCCGTCCGCCTACGAGAAGCAGGGCTCCGCCAAGCTGGAGAAGGCCGAGATCCTGCAGCTGACCGTCGACCACCTCAAGATGCTGCACGCCAAAGGTAAGCGCTCGTTGGCTTCACTTCGTTACTAATCGGTCAAGCAGGAAAGGTCGACAAACAAAAATAAATAAAAACGTAAAAAATGAATATTTGGATCAAATTGTAAATACGTTGGGAACGGTCTAATTTGAAAAATTTCATTTTACGAGGCAGACTTGAAGGCAGGAAATTACGAGGACAATACAGTAGTTTTTTTTAGGAGAATGGAGAGAGTCAAATATAAGGGTTACACCGCATTTGCAAATAGCAGAATACTGTCATCTGTTACATTTCATCAGGAATGCAGTTTATAGAGACAAACGTATTGAGGTCACGAGATAATTATGCATTTGTGTGATATATAATCTTTACGCCATGGATCAATAAAATAAGTTAATAAAGGCAATGAGAATTGTCGAACCTCACCGTTGGGTCTAACAGGTATTTTGCATGAATGTTTGTTTCATTTAGAGTCATTTGTTGCCGAATCTCAAATCATCGTATTCCATTCTGAGTATTTCCGTTCCACAAACACTGCTTTTCCGCGTTGAATCTCGAAGCTTCGTCGTTCCTTATGGTTTTCAATGATTTCTTTCACTGCTCACGAAAGAACACCATTCAAACCTGCTCCGTATTCCCGCTATCAGAATATTAATTACGAACGTAATTCCTTCGCTGGTGCATTAGCCTGCTGCACTCCAGGAGGTTCGCTTTCCCTTATCGGGCGCAGCAGCCCACGCAACGAGCGCCGATAGCGCGTCCTTGGAGGCCCTGCTGCCAATGAACATCCGTGTGGCGCCTTCCGTTACGCGCCCAACGGCCACCGCCCAGCGCAGCACAGTGCTGCGCCTCGCTGCGCGGGCCTGCAATTAGCGCGATGGCGGCGCGATAGCCCGCCCTCCTCCCCTCGCACGCGCGCCTCCCCGCCCCGCCCCGCCCCGCCCCGCCCCGCCACTCGCTCTTCCCGGGCGGCAGCTTAGCTGCCCTCCGGCACTCGGCCTGGCTGATGGTGCACGTGGTTTCCCCGAAACATTGGAATCGTTGCCCGTCAGGTGTAAGTTGAGACGTACGGCGAGAGCGCCGTGCTTTATGCAAGAATGAACTCCATCAGTGGTGGGACCTCAACTCCCCTCCGGAATGCTACCTGCGATGGGATCGGATGATGGACCAATGTGTTTGTGCCTGTACCTTTGGATTCGTGAGTTAACTGAGTCAGGTGTGAGTTTTTGGCATCTCGGTTCTCTAAACTGAGGAGCACGCGAGACCGCATCCGGGAATCAGTTACTCGGTTGGTCCAAATGTTTGCATCGTTCCTTGTTGAGTGTGTCAGGTGACCTGTGAGCCACTCTCGGTTGGTAATAAGTACGTATGAATTGTGTAAGCCTGCGTAAAAAATGATTTGTTGCCCTGAGGACACAACCACTCGCTACTGTTTAAGGCAATATCAGTAGCCCCCCGGCAACCAATGTAGAAGAACGTAATGGTGGTCCAGAAGATTTACCTTCGTTGCGGAACTGCGTAGAGCAGGTTGTGTAGAATTCGATTTTAGCCGTACGGTATTCGTAGGTTGCGGAAGGTCGACTGAGTCGCACCGGGGAATCATTTGCTTCCTTCTATGGCGTTGAGTTTTAATACACTCGGTTCAACATTCTCCAGTTTAATTTGTTTAAATATTACTTAATTCAATTCCGCACAGTATTAAATGTTCCGGTCGAAACTGTTTCAAGACCTGTTGAATCCGATAATACAAGGCGTGGACAATGCTTGAAGGCTTCTTCCTTTACCAGTTTTCTCCCGATTAAGTCTCCTCACGTATTTTTATCAATACATTCGTTACATTATTGTTGCATACTTAGCCAAATATAAAAAGCAATTAAATACAGAAAAGTAATAACGTAATAAATTAAAGAAAACGATTTTTTTCAAATTATCTCTATAAGAAATGTTTACAAAGCACTGAAGTTCACAAACACTGCATTTTTTCAAATAATTCCGCAAAAATTATAGTCGTAATTCTTCAGTTGAAGGTAACTTTTTGAAAGGCAGGTCAAATCAGTATAAAATGTCCAAGATAATTATATTGCTAGTAGTGGGAGATAACGTTTCTAAAATCACATATACTTTTGGTTTTCCTCTTGGGGGTTAGATCAACGCAGATCCTAAAAGTATTCTTCCACATTGACTCACGGCGACCTGGTATTGATCAAGTAATGATGTCACCGCAAAGTTCACCCGCCACCTGCGACGCAAACCCGAGCGGCGGCGGCGGCGGCGCCTGCGCGCGCAGCCAGCGGCGCGCAGCGGCGGCGCGAATGCGCAGGCGGTCGCGCAGGCAGGCGGCGTCGCGGCGCACTCGCCTCAGGGGCGCCTTCGCGCGCGAGTCACAGGGAGCTGGGGAGCTGTTTCCCTGTCCGGGAGACGGCATAGGGGTCAACGTTTCGGCTGCCATTCTACGGCCTTCCTCAGGGCAAAATGCAGCAGAAACGTCGGCACCTGTGCCTCGGACGCGATGTCTCCTCGACAGCCAAGCAGCTACTGACTCTGGCGCGAAGGTCTACGCTGGTGCATTGCTGGGTGCAATCAAACTATTGTCTGGAGGGGAGATGTACCGGCCGGCTCCTTAATCGGTAGTTTCTCGGGTTTTCTCCGGTCAACAGAAGGCAAGTGCTGAAGCAGTCCTTTAATGTGGAGAGGGAATGTTCTTAGTCCTTCTTTCCTTCCTCGTTCTCACCTCCTTTCTCCCTACACACACACACACACATCTACGCCTTCAATCACTCTACTTTCATACATCTGGGGGCTTTTCAAGGATCCTCGACTGGTGCAGTGCCTGCTGGAGAGGTCCCTGGATGGGAAACTTACGAGCCCACGTGGGGATCAAGGCCGGATGTCACATTCCAACACCGCCTCCTTCCGGGATGGGGAATGTACTACACTTACGGGACTAATGGCCGAAGTGGTCGAAAACTCTATTCGCGCCTCGCCGTGGGCGGAGCCTGTGGGAGGGCAGCACAGTCGCCCTCCTGTGCGAGGCTTCTCTTGGGAAAAGCTTCCCTTTTTTTCACTCATGAAATTTTGATTTATTTTTTTTCTTATTGAAATGAGATGACGTGATAGTCATGGTGCCTACAAAACCTGCTGGGTCCGCTTTTACGTAAATGATATATGTATTTTTTCAAGGAGAAACTACTAAGAATTGTACTATTCAAAATACTTCAAACCGAACTAATAATCGGTCACACGATTATAATACCGTACAATCAATATTGTGATGTATTCACATATGGGATACTAGGGAAAATAGTTTTTTAAGAATTCTTTGCGTCTCTCTCGTTAACTGGCATTCATTTCACATGATAGTTGTTGCAGGTGCAATGTCGATAAGATTTTTAACACAACTTTTAGAATGAAAGTAAATAAACAGTTTACTTAACATTGGAATTTGTCAGAAAATATAACAAAGAATTGGTCAATGGAACAATTTGCAACTGTGGCTGCTGCCATCCGCCTGGCTGGCTCCTTGCAGGAGCTGGCGCCGCTGAGTGGGTGGAAGAGCCGTCGCCCCGCCTCCGCTTTATCTGCCCATTCGGCGCCCCAATATAATTGAATAGTCGGCGTCGGCGTCGGCGTCGGCGTCGGCGTCGGCCGAAGTGGGGCGAGCGGGCGATAAAGCCTGGTTTACACTGCAGCGTTCTGCGTTCGGGCGCCCGCGTCTTATTGCGGGGAAACCATTCTGCTCCGCCCCCGCGAAGCCCTCGGCCTGCATTTCGTTCGTTATGCGACGGAAGCCACCGGAGGAGGTAGTGCTGGTTCGACGCTTATGGGAAAGGGAAGCAGTGGGGAGGAGTGCTACTTTTTAATTCATTGCAAGAGGTGGAGCTTCGCATTCAGCGTGTATGGTGCACTTTGAGCAGTAAAGACCGTTCGTTGTGTAACATGTACGGCTGGTGATATGAAATGAACTGTCCAAAAGATACGTGATTAGTAGAGTGTATTTTTTCTAAGACGAATACTCCAGACAACAGCGTCATATTGATCATAGCATCTACCATAATGCGACAGCGTTATCTGGCATTAACCTGAGAATAGTCTTATTTACTCTACCATCCATTTCCTTCTATATGACACTCATAAACCGCATGAAATACGTTTTTAATTGTCCTCACTTATTGACCTTAGTCCTAATGTCAGGTGATAAAATTACGCAAGTTTTATTCCTTCGCCGATAAAATTATCGTCATTGCTTCTTTATCGCTCGCAAAGCAGAGATAGAAGGGGAAGATCCTTGCTCGTAATAGCCTGGTGTTCTGAATGTGAAGGAAAGCGAGACCGAATTTCCATGTAGAGTAAGAAGATAAGAAAAAAAGTAATGCGAATAAAATTACTATAAATATGATAAAATGTCGGAGATCTACTGTTGCTAGACGTGGCCGTGAAAGGCATAAAATGTATAAGGAAATAAATTGAATTAAAACTCTGATAACTATATAATGCAGACGAAGCCCCCCTCCGTCATTTTAACACATTTTTCAACACTTTTTCACATATTTCTAAACTTTTGAAAGTACGCTTGTGACAAATTGTCATCAGATTTTACATTAAAATATGAAATTAGTTTATATTTTAGAAGTTCTTGTCAAAACAACTGCGTGTGACTGTAAATAATTTATTTGTACTTATATCATAGTGATATTGTTTCTTTTTTATTTCTTTAGCAGTACAGTGTAACGAATTAAAGAGAATGGTGGCTGCAAAATTGGTGGAAAATATCTGTTCCACCTGTCTGTACATCCACAATAATTTTCAATGTATTTTAATGTATATTCATTAATACAGTAGTAAAGAGTCAGTTATTAGATGCGTTCAAATAATACATTATAATTTTTGTGAAAAAATAGTTTTTGTACATACTTGAAGTCTATGGTAAATTATATAATCACAAATGTTTAATGGATTTTTTCTAATAAATGGTTCGGCAACCCCTTACAAAACTACATACGCAATAAAATTAGTGCGATTTTTAAAACAATAATTGCCTTGTTTATAGAAGCCTCCTGCGTAAACCAAATCTGGTTATATTAATGTTAATGGAAACATACGAGTATAAAGAACCAGCACTAAATGCGGCGCCCGCTTGATGCGAAACCCCGCAATGAAGATGGACGATCATTGCAGTGTATTAAATAACTAAATGACTGCGAATTAAGTACCTGCAAATATGCAAAAAACATCGTTTTGAAAATATGGAGACACAAAAATACGTAGGTCTTAATAAAAAAAACGGTACCAACATTTTTCTCGAGACTACTCGTAATAAAGTGTCAAATATTTCCGCGAGGAAAAAAACGCCATTCGTAACGCAAACCCGGTTATGACAACGAGCACCCGGCTCGTGTGCTTTGGGCGCTCGGCGCGAAACAGCCGCAATGAGGATGAGGCGCTGGCAGCGGTTCCGGCGAGGAGCGCGGGGCTGCGACCCGTGTCCCGGAAGCGCCGACGACGCATCCCGGCGTGTAGGAAAGCTGTAGAAATGCTCGATTTCCTCGGCTTCGGCGCGCGAGCGCACTTGTTGGCCCAGAACAATGCCCTGTTGGCTAACGGGAAACGATAATAAAACAGGGCTCCAAAGCCGCCGTTATCCGCGTAGTAATTACGTTCGACGCGGGCGGCATTTCCCCTCGCGCCCGCGCACTCGGACGTGGATTCTGGGAGAAATCTGAAGGCGGCGAAAAGGCGTGGCCAGTGTTGAGATGGTGCTTTAAGACGCTGGCCGAGATTATGACGGTGAATGGGCGTTTAGATGTGCACTGAATTTCAAGCGTTTTATTTATTCAATATTTCCAAGATTCGTAACATTATATAACATTTCTATTTACTTCGTTTAAATATAAATAAGTTGGAGTTCAAAGTGGAAGTATATTTAGCAATTTGTTTCGATGCTACTGTAAATTCATTTCTCAAATAGTTCCTAGGACGTACAGTGATGGTCCAATTAATTTCATGCAGGCAAAATAGTGTTAGTTTTTATTACGGTTATCTGATTACGATTTTAGTTAACTTGGATGATGTCATTTTAAATTATGTTATTCACTACTCACTGAACAAGATCATGAAGTGAATCGTAAAATTTGGACCGTTCTGCACGGCACCGTTCTGTACGTAAACCGTTCTGCACGGTTTATACGAAATACCTAGGAAAAATATTAATTTCGACGATAATTTACACAATGACTGGATATTTGATATTTCTGAAAACGGTAAAACTTTTAGTTGTAATGCAGTGAAGTTTAGATATTTCTATCAAAATTAAGTGTATTATTTGCTATTTAAATGTCAACTTACGTATCAAACTCGCGCATGTAATGAACATTTTGCGGTAAAGAAGTATGCAAATGTTGCAATTCCGTTCTCCATTTGCCCACTGTAAAACAAAACAATTATTGTATTTCTATGGTTCAGAAAATAGCAATCACGTAGTTCGTAGACGAGTCAAGAAGTCCTATGTTGAACCATCTGCAATTGTGTCGTGTAGGTCTATTAGGTCTTTTAATTCCATATGTTTTTTTTCTATATGGCCAGTGTATTACTGCTGAATAATTGCGTCGTAATATAACCCTGTCACGTAACATATTGAGGTCATTTAAAGCGGTTTCAATGGGTTATCTTACTGCGTTTCTTGCGAAAGTTTGCTTACGAAGTTTCCTTTTTCGTCCCAATCTTCGAATCTCATTTTTCGTTCTGTATAATTGGCTAGAAAGACCTAGGGGTAATTAACGAAGACAAAATTCAAATCTATGAGATTGGAGTGATACCGAGTAGTATACTCTTGCAAAACTACATGTCCTTTATATTCTCGTCAACTATGTTTAATTTAATTAGTGAAACTATTTTACTTCGTGTACATCAAAGTAACTATGGCTGTAATAAGAAGATACACGTACCCCCTCCGCAATCGCATTGAAGTAGACGTCGTTGGAAGCAAACGAGTCCGCGGGCGGCGTCGCGCCGGGGGCCGGGGGGCGGTGGCCCTCCTAATCGCTTGGGCGGTGCTCGCGCCCCGTGCCAGAGGCCACCCGGCCGCCCCCGCCCCCCACACCTGCGCAGGTACTCGTCGCCCCGCCGGCACCGATTCCGACCCCGCGGATGCACGCGTTCACGAGCCGACTTCATTCCATTTTCACTTTTATTTGTCGGAATAACAGGGTACGTAGTTCAGTATTGCAATACTTTTACATTACGTAATTTTGTCGGCTTAGATTAATCTTGTGTACTAACTTATTACCAAATCTAAGTAGCCAAGGAGAAGGCAACTCATAAAGCGCATTACTTACTCTCCAACTCGGGCTCAGTGTTAAAAAATGCGTGTGTGCGGAACATGTTTTTAATTCTTTCAAGGAAACATGTGATTTGAGCAAGTATAAATCAGGAGAGGTGTTTCATTCGTGATGCATGAATTGAATTTGTTAGAGTTCTTGGTAAAGAATCGTATTATGTATGGGATATTTGATACGTTTTGCAACTGTAAATTAGTAACTGCAATGCAAATGAAGTTTATCAAAATATTTAATATTTATTTTTAAAAAGTCGAAAGTTAATTTTTGTAATATATTAGTGACCTTCAGCAGCAAAATACTGCAGAAAAAAACACCCAAAATGGTTTTCCAAAACGTAGCATGCACACTGCTCAAGAACAAGAATGATGTATTGTTGAATAAATCTACAATAAATTAAATATTTTAACAAAGACTCTTTCTGAATGCTGCAATAACAGTATAGTATATACCGGATACACAGTTCAACAGCTATCAATACGAAAAAAACTAAAAATGGAGAAGGGAAGAGCAAATATTCAATGGCGGGCGGCCCCTTCCTGGGGGCCCAAGAGTCGCATGACGCACTTGGGTCGTACGCCATGACTCACTGAGTAGGCGAACTCAGTCGGCAGGCAGTTTGTGGGTGCATTCGAAATATTCCGATGTTCAATATACAAATATTATTAGGGCGCGCCCGGTTTCAAATAGTTCCTTTCCCCAAACTGAACAAGGGATGCGACGTCGCCAATAGAACATCGATGCTCAAAATTAAAACTTCGACGTTTATAAAAATATCGGCCCTAAACTATCAATGTTAGTAAACATCAATGTTTTTAAAACTGAATAAGTAATGATTAATTATACACGCAGGGGTGGGGATTTAATTAGGAAGTGGTATAATTTATTTATTTTTAGATTTACCTGACAAAACAAAGTCAGAAAATCATGAGGAGAATTAACAAAACTTGAACTGCCTGATTCTATAATTCAAAAATTATAGAGGCTCCTTTACTGAAGAAACCACAAGTTTATTTTTCATCGTTGGTCACTTTTGTGTGAAGAGTATTGAATTTGTGGAAATCAGTAAATTATAGATTCTTTTGATTGGCCTTTTTAATTTAAAAATATCATGTAAAAACAATAATAATCGATGTTTAAAAAACATCGGTCTAAAAATATCGAAGATAAATCCATCGACGATCTTCACGACCACCCACGGGCCGCAACGTATTTCGAGTTCGGGCAGTCGCGGAGTAAGTGCTTGCGGAGGCAGAGGCGGACTGACATCAAAATACAAGTTTTCAAATTGTACAACGTACGGGAAGAAGCGTTTGAAGAAACATCTCAATGTCACTTGTAGTCAAGTGGATCGGGACTAATTACGTCAGACCGGACCTAATCCATCAATAGGGAATATCTTCTTTAAATCTTGCCTCCGCCGAGCCAGTGGGCCTGGCGTCGCGGTAATGTTTCGGGCGAGGAGATCACATGAGCCCCCAAAAAGGGGACAATACTCATTTAGACCAACTTCATCTATAAAGGAACCCGATGCTCTGACCCATAACGTAATGTTTAGTAACAGGTAAGTTTTCTGAGAGAGCGATGGTGTTTTCAGTCTTGCTGATCAGTATATGATTCACACCCAAGTCATTTTCCACAACCGCTCGAGTCTTCTCCACGGCATGGCCTGCCCTGAGTTTCCCCTCCCGTACGCCCTCCCCTCCGCCCCGCGCGCCGGCCGCTCAGGGCGAGGCAAGGCGAGGCGAGGCGGGCGGCGTTCCCACGCGCCGCCCCCGCAGAGACACCCGCGAAGCGAGCGGCCGCGCCCCCAGGCCCCGGCACCTGTTCGCAGGCTGACCACATGGCGCGCAGGCTCGCCCCGCCCGGCCCTGCCCCGCTGCCAGCTTCCGGCGGCTTCCGCCCCGCCGGCCGGCTTCCGCCGACACCCGACCGGCCGCGCCACCTGCTCTTCCGCCCCGCACACTGGCCCCCAGTGCCCGGCAAAAACAGCAATGTGCAACGCGGCAAATCAGGCCGCTGCCGACAATACATTATTTCAGAAAACAGTTAATAGTGCAATATTGTTTCTTTATTAAAAATTATTGAAATACACACTGCTTTCAACAGAAAAATTAAAACATTCACCAAAAATAAGTATGATGCTACAGTAATCATTTATTAAATGAATGAATAAAAATTGCATTTGTGAGTGGGAAGGGCTGCGACCCGAGGCTGAGAAATGATTGAAAACAATATTATCTTCCTTGCATAAATCCAATTTTATTTCGTGGGAGCTAAAGCGTCGGGCAAAGCACTAAGCAATGAAGCCAGTATATACTATTAAAAAATGTGTTGTAACGAAATACTGCATTTCTTCACAAATCTACACAAAAGCTAACACGGAAAGTTGTATGAAATATTTTCTAACATACCTCACACTGTGGATAGATTGCTGACTCTGTAATTGAAACCCATGACCTCAAGATCACAACTCGTTTAAAAATAAACAAACCTCGAAACAGTTTCGGAAGAAAAGATATTTTTACTTTCTTTCGACTTGAAATATTACAGCGTCCTATGTATTCGAATATGCTTATTCGTTGAATAGCAAATCATAGAAGTACCTTCCGCGCGCTTTTCGTTTGGATTCGGCCCGCTGTGCGTCGCGCCACCGCGCGGACGCCCCGCCCCCGCGTCGCCCCCCCCCTGCCCCCCCTCTCCGTGCCCTCGGCCGTTGCGTAACGTTTCGGTGCGCTGCGGCGTGTCAGAACTACCAAACAGATAGAGGTCGCCAAGTTAATGAGAACCGCTTCGTCCCAGACGCGCGCTGTCGGCCACACCGAAGCTGAACTAAGGCGGCAGGGTGCATGCCGTATGGTGAAGTACCAAGTATCGGAGGCAGCATTGCGGGTGTATCTGCTGCTTCTTGCGATGTACTTTACAGAAATGATCAGCTAATTTCAGGCATTATCGGTTCAGACATCAGTGATGGTAACTCGCATTATGGCACATTAGAAACAATTTTACAATTAGCTATCGATGTTAAATGATAAAGGATTGTTGTATCGGATAAAGGGACTTGAAGTGAAATGTCTAGCACATAAGGGAATACAGTTAGTTAGAAATGCTCAACTTTTGTGTGAAATGTTACACACAACTATGTTAACAAAATGCCACTCGGTACAAATTGACTGCAATTTACATATTGTAGTACATTCTGTCGAAAATTCACTTCCAAATTTACTTCTGCAAAACATTTTCTCCATTACATTATTCGCGCCTAGTACAATGTGCTTGTTGGAGAGTACACTCATGAAATGAGTCCAAAAGCATCTGCCAGGATGTAGTTCATCGAATGATATCTGCTCTGATGCTCACGTCGCTGAGTAAGTGAATCCAACAGCTGATCACATACCAGTTGTGTTGTTTTATGAACGATGTGGTGACAAGTGTGTTATAATGTATTCAATGCCTGCTGAGTTCTAGGAAGTGTTTCTGATTACTTAATTTTGTTTTAAAAATGATGATGCAAAAAATAGTAGTTCTTGCTTCATCCAGTTCTAGTTCCATTGTTGCTCTTAAAATCAGTCAGAAAATTTCAAAACCGTTTGTCTGAGATGGTGGGCAAAGTCTTCAGTATGAGCTGCATTTTTATGAAATGAATCCTATACAAGTATGTAAGAGCCCATTTTATATTGAACATAAAGTTTGACCCACAACATTAGTTAAAGAATATTCTTTACTCACAATAATTGCACATTACTGCGTATATCACACAAAAATAACTTAGTGACTGGAGGCTTTAAATGTTCACGATAGCTTGTATCCGACTTTGAAGGAACTGACGTTAATAAGTTGAGAGAGGGTTATACGTGGCCAATGCTTGGTTTCCGGTTTTAATTTTTCAGTTTAGCCAGGACAGGTGAAACAACATCAAAATCAACAAAAAATAATTTTAAACGAATGTTATTTGGCATGAGTGCATACTTTGTCTAGGCACAACCATTGGAAGTCAACCTGTCTTTTGGACAAATGGCATGCTGATCTCTTGCCGGAGCCTAAAGCCGATGTGGTCAGCGCCCCAGTGAGCCACAGGGCGCGCCGGAGGGCGGTCGCTGCAGAAGGCGCGCTGCGCTCGCCTCGCGCCCACCCGATTATTACCTCGGCGCGCCGGCAGTTTTCCCACTGGTTAGGAGCCGCGGCGGGGGCGGCGGAGGCAGCCGTTCCCAGCGCCAGATTAATCGGTCACGTGATTACGATGCGTTTAGCGTCCGCCGCGGGAAACGTGCGCCGCCGCCAGCGGTGAAGGAGCCGCCGCCGCTGTGCCATTATCCGTACAGTCGCGTCCGCCGCCGGGCTCCGGTGTCGCGCGCGGAGAGGAGCGGGGCGGGGAGGCGAGGGATGGCGGGCATGAGGGGGGGCAAGGGAGGGCGGGCGGGGGGCCGTGGGGGGTTGAGGGGCGGCGGGCGCGGTGGGCCAGGAGCGGGAGGAGTGGAGCGAATCGGGGCGGCGGTTGGCGGAGAGGGGCGGGGCGGCGGTGGCGTGCCGGTTGTTGCGCGGACGGAACGTGCGGCCTGACGTCGGACGTGAGCGAGGCCGAAGGGTGGGGGAGCGGCGGAGCCGGGCGAGTGGGACTTGTGGATCGCAAGCACGGAGAACGTGGGAGGTTGGGTGGATGAGGGAATTACTTAAATTAGCGGTGGTAGATGTACGTTCACGAGAAATAAGTGAAGATGAGATAAAAACTGGAAAATCGGCAAAAAAAATGCAGTTATGCGTAATATCGCCTGAATTTGAATAGTCAATAGTTCGTAAATAACATTTCACTGACACCAGCAAGCGGAAGGTGTTAGCGGTAAAATGAGTAGCTATGGTCGTGAGTCACGAATGGGTGTGAATCAAACAGTTGAGGATATAGGGAAGTGGAGAGTAAGTGCAAAAGTTATCAGTGTCAGAAGATAAGATATATTATGTCGGTAGTTCGTGGGTTAACCTGATACGAGTAGGTAGACTAGTGAACTTGGATGCAGGAAAAGGTGCAGTAAGGAAAACTGAGATTATTATGAGCCCGTTTGGTGAACGAATTCTGTTAAATAGATATATAGGGCTGCAATTATGACGAACGTACAGGTCGGAATAGAGAGTGTAGAAATAGGTGTGGGTGGAATCGGCCTAGCCAGCAGGTCAACCTGTTTGTCATCTGGCGGTGAGAGAGCAAGTGGGAAGCCAGGTTGGAAGGTTTCCCATTGAGTTCGTTGACTGTTGCTGTTGAGTTGGCAGTTTCATTGATTCATTCAAGATCGCGAGAATGTTGCGGGTGGTTTCTCGTGATGGTGTGGAGGGGAGGGGGATTTGCCACAAACGCAGAGGTGTGTGGGGAATGCAGTGCTGGCGGTGGACGGAAGGGCGATAGTGCCCAGCCAGGCGGACAAACGTGGGGCGTTGGCGGCGGCGCTGGCGAGTGGGCGGATCGCAACGCTGAGCGGGCTGCCGGCGGGGGGGGGGGAGCTCTTCGTAGCGGAGCGCGCAAGTGGCAACGGCGACCGCTGGCGGGGGGCGGGGGAGCCCCTAGGCGGGAAGAGGGGGAGCGACCGCCGGGCGCGCTCGCGGCGGCGAGGCCGCCGGCAAGCGTGACCAGGCTTATTACCGGCCGCTCGCCTCCCCCCCTCCTCCTCCCCCCCTCGGCCCCGCGGGCGGATTCCGCGCCGGTGCGGCGCCCCCTCCGGCACCGCTCAGCGGTTCCCCCCCCCCCCGGCCAATTACGATCGCCTTTAAATATGTATATGCGCCGCTCATTTCGGATCGACTAGCCAGAAATTTATAATCGCTCGCGCCTAAAAAATAGCGCCAGCCGGGGCGGCGGGCGGCAGTGGCGTGCGGGGCGTGAGGTGGATGGAGACCCGCGCGGCCGAGGTGAGAAGTAATTCATTGCCGGAGGTTGGTGGAGGACGACGCCTTCGACTGGCGTTGCGTTCGGCGGTTCCTGGAAGAGTGGATTAATTCGGTTTCGTTTTGAAAGTAACCCCTCGGAAGCACGTACAAAACTAATGTCTCTCCCACTATAATCAGGGGCGCGGAAGAACAATTCCAAGTTGCGGCTCAATTACTGAAGTCGGTTTCACCGCCCTTTCTCTGGAAATATCGAGCCGGAATGGAACAGACGTCTTGTCACTTGGGTCCGTACGCCATGCTTGCAACTAACGGGCGAAAGATGCCAGCCCTCCATCCAGAGCCTGTTTTTATGTTTGGAAACGAGTGATAACTATACATTCACTAACACGGCTGTGTTTTCACATTAATAACACGGGTTACTAATCAATATATTTTCCACTGTAATAGCATCTTAAGAACATATTTTCTTACTCTATAGTTAAGAAATGAGCGAACGCTATAACATCTACATTAAAAGAGAAATGGTGTCGCCGTATGTCTGTAAATTCACATTTCGCGCTCTATTTCTACGTACCTACAATTCACAGAGCACACTTTTATGTGAGACTTATTATCTGAATGAGAAAAACAAAATCTAATTTCAATAACATAGGGAAAATGTGTTGCCGGGGAAGTTCTTGATAAATGTAAGGTATTGTATTAGTCTTCTCTTTAGAATCGCAGTGTGTTATTGTCCTCACACGTATTAGAGTTTGATAATTTCCTCACATGTTTAGTATCGCGGCTGCAACCAACTGGCTTTCGTGTTGTTGAGGAATGCTTCCAAAGAGTGCGCAGGCGCGTCGGGATGCGTCGGGGCAGCGCTCGTTTGGCGCGCAGCGGGTGGGCGGGGCGGGGCGGGGCGGGGGCGGGGCGGGGACGCCCCCCCCCCCTCCCGCGCGATCGCTCGCTCCCACCGCCTCACGGCCCTCGCCTCCCGCGCTGCCTCGCCTGCTGCTGCGGATTCGGGTTGAGGAGCGATGGCAAATTTTCTAGCTTCTTCTGTACTTGGCCAGCTTCTGCTTTCCCGTGTACCTTAGAATTTCCTTCCGCCTCGCTTTCATTGTTTTAAATTTGTCTTACTCTTCTGAATCTTTCTACTAAGCATGCTTTCCTTTTAGCTCAGCAATCAGTACTCCTGATCTTCGCCTGTATTATATTCTCCTCCCCACTAGTATTCACGGCGATGACATCCGTAATTCGTCTTTTTCGGCCGCCTTAGATTGCTCTTCACAGCCTTCGCATGCCTCATCTGTTCCTCGCTATTATCGCCCCACCGTCATTCCGCACCGCCTCGGGGGCAGCATTGCCTCAGCACTCCAAATCGCTGGCCCTCGCCTCCCCCTGCCGGCGCAAGGAGAGGACGAATCCCTTGCAGAACGTCCACCGCAGCTCTTTCTCCCCGCTTCGCCGCCTTCCCGCGCGACGAGGCGGCGACCGAGCCGCCGCTAGCGCGCCCGTGGCTGGCAGCCAAATTACAGAGCAGGCGCGCCGTTCATTAGCGCCCGTGACCCCGGGGGGCGCCCGCAGGTACGCTCGCGGCCCAGCGCGCTGGCGCCCGCGCCGCCGCCCTCGCCACCGCCCTCGCCCTCGCCGCCCGGGGCCCCTCACCTGTTGAGGCTTCACGGGCCCCGCGTCGCCCGCCGCCGCCGCCGCCGCCGCCGCCGCCGCCGCCGCCGCCGCCGCTGCCGCCGTGTCCACGGCCGGGCGGGCGCCGTCCGCCCCCGGCCGCGTTTTGCGGCCGCCCGCCACGCCCCCGGCGCGCACCGACGTGCAGCCTTGTTGCCCGGAGGACGAGCCTCGTAGGGCGGGCCCCTCATGGAGTCGGGAGGACCGTGTGTGGTGCAATGTGTTCGGGGGTTGTGACTGGGAAGCGCCGTGCCATACAAAGTTGAATAAAAGAGATGTTTTTATTATTTCTTTTTCGGATCTTTCTGTTCTGCCCGATCACCAATCCTCTTTATTCTTGGTTGTTTGGTCGTCCCTATGCACACTCCATTGGGGGATGTCGTATCTGACAGTTCCTACCTTCCTCTGTATTCGATGCGGCGTTTGTTCTGTTCACTAATTTTTATCGTATCACCTGTATGTTTTCTTAATGCCATGGTTTTCAACATTTCGTAATATTCTTCGTTCTTTTATTATAATAATTCTTATCTTCTTAATTTCCACTGCTAAAATAAAATATTACATTTGAATATTGGATGTTCATGAGTTAACAGAATTGTTTACTGCATGAAGACGTGTGGAATATAGTATTTTTCCTTCCGATGTAATTGAGATTTGACAATTCACAGATAGGTAAATAGAAGGTATCCGTAAACATTTTATATTAGTGAATGAAAATCTCTTTGCAATCTAAACGTCAATTTTTTTTAAACGGCACTCAAAATTGTAATTAAAATAGTAAGCGCCTTGCTTGTACGTTAATCATACGTAACCTCAATCTAATTACTATAATTTGATCTAAGGTTATTATCCTTCATAGTTACACATCTACCTCCGAGTGATTATGTAAAACACAGTAACAGAAGAACAAAACATTTTTCGTAAATTTGTGAGTTTCTGAGGATGATCAAATAAAATATTCGCTGATCTTTGCAATTAGCATATTGATAATTGCTTTCTGAAAAGATGGGGAGTGTTAATTGTCTTCAGTATAAGATTCACAATTTTCTAGTAAATCCCTTGTTTCTCTAACTGGGTAAACACTACCTTCATTATTAGGTTACTTCATTCTCGAAAAAACATGCCTCACGAATTTTTATATCCCTTAGGTAATCGAGGGGGTACATTGTAGGTACTAAAAGTTGAGGCGAGTGCTGCCTCGTGCAGCCGAGAAGAGGCGCGACGCGAGCGCCGAGGCGCTTGTCTCGTCCTGGCTTGTTGCGATGTAATGGAGGTGGGTGAAGGAAGGAATATATTGGAGAGTTGCGATAGTCGCGCGGCTAATACCTATTAGAGCCGGCTAATAAATGTTAACAATGAAAACTCAAGCGGAGAAAGCAATTTTGTACAGTTAGGTTCAAAATGTTCATGAAATGGACATGCAGTGTGTAATATCACGTGTCTATGAATATAACTAGTCGTATTTCTGTTTTGCATTAGCTTCTCGATTAGGGATAGTATTGTCCGAGAGTAATGTTGCTCTTCGATTAGTCGATTAGACGTATGCGCTACTTTGTGCGGAAGAAAACTGATTAAGACGATATCTCGATTTACTTTAGTACTACTACCACGCAAATACCTTTCACGAAGAAGCCCGTCGACGTTGTACGTTCCGAACACGGCCTCGCCAAACGCCACCGCACATCCCGTAAATCCTCCCCGTCGCGTGCGTCCGCTCCCAGCCACGCGGGCCGCAGCGGCGCGTCGGCTCGAGCCCCGGCGAGTATTGCGGGCAACGCGCCCGACGCGAACGCAGCCCGGGCCTGGCCTTTGCACCGCGCCGCCGTGCATTCGCCCCCCCCCCCCCCCGTCGCCCCGCGCCGCCCGGCCTCGCGGATGCGCATCGCCCGAATTTACGACTGGCGCGGTTATTGCCTCTGCCCGCCCGCCCGCCGGCGCGATGGCTCAATCTGCGCGCTCGCTGCCTGGCGGCCGCTACAGGCTACCGCTGGCGGACGGGGGCGCTGCCCGAGCTCGCGAAGCCCACGGCGCAAACTAGGGTTGCCAACCGGCCTCCTTTGCGTATTAAATGCCTTCCTTGTATCAAAATGTTTAACATTTGCCTTTTATTTTATCACGTGACTCACATGTGCTGCATTACATCATTTAT
Source organism: Gryllus longicercus (assembly GCA_038098605.1). Classification (NCBI taxonomy): domain Eukaryota; kingdom Metazoa; phylum Arthropoda; class Insecta; order Orthoptera; family Gryllidae; genus Gryllus; species Gryllus longicercus. The sequence goes on along the minus strand of JAZDUA010001079.1, from coordinate 57,150 downwards.
TGTTTAATTCAGAATAAAAAAGAAGAATATTACTTTTGTGAACGCTCACACACCCATCAATGAGTCTAGTGACTTAAATAAAAAAAGGGACGCTGAGACCATCTTCATGTGCATGTTGTGAACGAATCTTTTCACTTAAATTGCAAGGAAGAGAAGTGTTTTTGTTTCCTCATCGAAGGCCCTCCCTTTTAATGAACACACTGTTGGCAACCCTAATCTTGGCTGGCTCGGTGGGCGAATTAAACGGTGCAATCCGTGACTGCAGGGTGGCGGACGTCGTCTTTCGCTTTATTAGGTCGGCGCACGCCTTTTTGGGGGTTGGTGATTTTTTTTATTTGATTGTAACGAGCTGTTTGTACTTTGTTAATTGCAAATTCGTGGCTTTCAAAGACCATTAACCAAGTTCGTTCTTAAAAACGCTTTATTCAATTTCATTATTTTATGGTATTTTCTAAATGCTACTTTTAAATAAGTTCTGCCCTATTAATAAATTTTTGAAGCTTTAGGTCATTTGGTATAGAAATACTGCAAAATACAATATGTACATATAAAATAATCCATATTAAATACTGCCTTGATAAATACGGTATCGCACAGCGGCGTATGTATTTTTCACAATCATCTATTAGGCAGCTGGTGTACATGGATTTGTCCAGGATTTGCTTAACTTTATACTAACACCAGTATCTGCGCTATACACTACTTATTTTAAGTGTTTACGTACAAAGTCTAAGTGTAAATGAATTTATAATGTTATTTGAAAAGATCTGTTAATTTAAAACGCAGTTAGACCGGGCATATATTTATCGCATTGGGCAGAACAACGAATTCTGTCTATTACCGTCCTGCTGCACCCAGGTCTATTCTAGATTGTGTCGCCCTACGCTGCTCCTTTGGACCTTTCCCTTTGCGAATGTAGAGAAGAAAGGTTCGTCCTGAGGTGGAATAGAGGTCGGAGTGACCTGGAGCTAAGCGCGGCTGTCCGAGGAGGCCTGCTCGTGGGAACAGCCGGGGCTGGAAGCCGCGACCCCGAGGACTGTCCGCCCCGTGGGAACCGCGCGCGCGTGGGGCGGCCGCCGTGACCCTCCGCCCGCGCGCCGCCCATCGCTACATCCGAAAGATGGAAGAATCATTCCTTCTAGCCTTACGGTCGTGGTTTTTATGTGGCTTCCATGTGTCGTATCCTGTAGTTATTCTCCGATTCAAATTTCTCTCAACTTGGGGAGTAAGAGGAGGGAGACGCTGTTATGGATCAGTTAGCTTCTATTTCGAACTTTCGACGTGTAAAGTTGTTTCGTATGTAAGTTTAAAGTAAAAATTCAACTGTGTTTTTGTTTTGTAGTTCCAAACCTATTAAATTCATCTTTACAGAATACAAAAAATAATTTTTATTTAGAAAAATATTCATAATCTGCATCTAGTGTAATCGGCAAAGCGTCAGTATTACTGTTATTCTGTACAACATTGCAATCATCTTCGAATTTGGATGGTGTTTTAATTAAATGGATATGAAGTATAATGTTCCTCTTGCGACAATATATTTAGGAGTATAAAATGTGGGATAGGAAAATTAATTATCAATAAACTCAATATCGTATAAAAAAATAAACAAAACCGTTGTCAGGCCTACTTCTTCGGTATATTATCATTTCACACCATGATCATAATTGTATCTAATGCACTGATTTGATCCTCAGAGAAACACTCTGCCTGGAAATTCCACAAGTATTGTTTCCACCATCTGTCCCTTAGTAACCGGAATCGAACACATTAATAGTACTGAAGCTCGCATGGGGAGTACTACCACTTGGCCACAGTACATTAATTCTTCACCGATCCCCCCAGAAGCAACGCAAAGAGGAGCTTGCCGCATTTCGCTCCTAAGCCCGCGGCGGACCCAAGCCCAAGCCCAAGCCCAATCCGCGCGTGGCAATGCAGTTCGCGCGCCCCGCCGGCGGCCGCTGCACCAAACGCAGGCTCCAAAGGGGCTCCGCGCGATCAGGGCCGATCCGGCGGAAGTATACAACGCAGTATCCGGGGGCGGCGGCTGCGTGTGCGTAAGGCGATTACTGCAAGTGCGCGCGCGTCCACACAGCCACCCCCCCCCCAACACCGCCCGCTCCGCCCTGTGTGGCGAGGCTCCGCTGGCGCTCGCGAGGCTGCGCGTCTGCCCGCCCGACCGCTCGCTCGCGCCTCTGCACTTACCTACCCTTGAGGCTTCTACTCCCACGCGCTAGCTAGACCTCTCGCCTTCCGATCGTTTTTTTCCCCTCCTTTTCTTTCACAGTTCGCTGGTGTATTTGCGAATGCAAGTCAGCCCTTCATTATCGCTCATCAGAGTCCATGCTTCGTCATAAATTATTGATGAGGATGAGTTGCCTCTCCATCAACCTCTACCAAAGTCTAAATTATTCGTTAAATTATCAGATTTACCTTCTTTACTGTCTGTACCTAGCTGCGGTCTCCAGATGCGTGTGTCTGTGTGCTTTGCTGTTATGTTACTTTGTGTATTCGCTTCCATCCGTTTCCTATTCACCCATTCTCAGTATTTTAGATCCGCGCTGTGTCATCACTCCTCTCTAACAGCTTCGGTAAACCTCCTCGCTTCATTCCTCACAAATGCCATCCGCCTGTGTTGAGCCGTCCCGTCTCGTACAGTAGCCCCCCTTTTCTACTATTTTTACATCGTGCGTGCGCTCCTGTTCGTGTGTGGCCTAGTTCGCCCTCCTCCCGGTCGCGCTGTTGACTATCCTGTTACCGCCTCCTCGTCCCCGCTGCGGCGTTATGTCCCGTCCGCGCGCACTCGTCATCCCCCGGCGAGCTCCGCTTGCGACCGCGGGGCGCATCCGGGACGCGGGCGCCGCTTCGGTTTCTCCATAATGCTGGCGTAAGTAGGCGAGCCGTGTCCGCGCCGGCGCGCACGCGCTGCAACCCAAGCGCCCCCTTGGCAGCTCCGGCGCGCATTTGCCCAATCGCCATGCCGCGCGGCGAGCCCCACTAGTGTAAATCACGGCTCCCGCCGCGGAAGAGCCCGCGCCCCGCTCCCCGCTCCCCGCTCCCCGCTCCCTGCGCTCTGGCCCGGCGCCCGCAGCATTTGCTGTCCGCGCCTCGCCCGCCGTGCGCTACTCACCGCTCAGACAGAAACACCCTCCGCCCGCCCCAACATTCGCTGCCCTCCGCGCGTTCTCCGTCGCCGCCCGAATGCACCTGCGCGGCCCAGCACCCCACTCTACCTCTCCCTTTTCCAGCTGTCGGCAACTTGCTGTCAGCCTGTCTCTGTCCCCGACTTGATGCGCTGGCTGCTGCGATGTGCTTTGACAGTCACACTGCGAGCCATCCACTTGGTGCGTTGCCCTGTTCCCTGCTGTTTCGCCGTCAGTGCCTCCGCAGACCGTTCCAATTTCTACCCTACTCTCCTCCCTTGCGTCAACAGTGTCGTTCGCCTCCAGCCATCCATCCGCTCGTCAACCATTATTTGCCCCTTGCCCGGCCGCTTCCAGCTCTGCACGCCACGCTGCTGCCGAATGTTCTCTGCTTAGTGCAAGGCGGGGGCTCTCATTACTCGTAGTACGACTCTGCCACGGACCTTGTTCCCTCCTAGGCCAGAACTGTGCTCTGTGCTCCGTCTCCATTGCCTTCCAATTCCCGTCCCCTTCCTCGCTGTCCTGCCCTTGATTGCAGTCGCTCGCCCACTGCTTTCGCTTGCTACCTCTGTGCTCTCATGGAAACTGTATGTTCATCCCCTTGGGGCCCCTGGAGTCCCTATACAGCATTTGAGGCACTTGACGCTGCTGTTGGAGCTTTGGTATAAGTAATAGTGATAATTTCGACCACGTCAGGTTACACTAGAGGGAACTTAATGTTTCGGATCATGATTAGATTATAGGGGAGCAAATATAGCCGTAGATAACGCTCAATTGACTGTTTTAACGAATGTGATCTACGATTTATTCCAAGTGCCTCTGCTCTGAGAAATGTCGATCTCTTTATAAGCTTAATAGCCGAGTATTACATTCTGAATCTGCACATTAAAGAAACCCCGAAAGTGGAACGACGGCGATAAAAATCTTATCGTTTTAAATAGCTTGCTTTATTGTGAATTTAATTATCCGTAGTTTCAAACCAATATCTTTATCCACCTTCCCATCATCCTTTATATTGCCTCTATGCCATGTGAGTTAATTTCACAGTTTCGAAATTCCTAATTTCTTTTATAGAAATATTATACCCATTTGCGATAATACAAACGAAAATCGTGATAATACTTAGGTTTATATAACTACATTTTTCATTAACCACAGTATTATATGTTATATAACAAAGCTATGAAGCAATGGTAAATAACAGTTTTAAATAAGGTTAATATGTTTATGCTATTATCGTTAAAATTTAATTATAAAAGATGTTGATTACAAAATCCATACTTATTAAGGCACGGCTGGTCTACATGTAGATTTTTGTCGCCAGCCTAGCATGATATGGCAAAGTCTGGCTGTCTTGCTTGTATCCAAAGCGACAGCCCATCAAATATTTTGTGAGTTTGTAAAATTTTGTTCAGTTCTTGCAAACCTTTGAACATGCGTCTACACCTTACGTGTTGCCTAACGCATCTGATAAGATCACGCAAGGCTGACGGCAGAATGTTACGTGACGAAAATGCACGTGTAAACGAGTGTTTATGTGCTATTTAAACCGAAGACAATGCTGAGCTGCTACGAATATCATCATAAAGGACTGTAAGAAGATTAACCCGCTCTCTCCTGTACGTTCATAACATAGTTTTTGAGAACAGATCGTGTTGGGACTTTGCGTGAGGTTCAGGGTCATTCTTAAAAAAAAAGTTTCGGTCGCGGATTCTGCGCACGACCCGGTTCACGTCTCTCCAAACAAGGCCGGGGAGTTTCCGCCGAGCGCTGAAAGAAGTGACGGCTGCCGCCGCGTGTCGGCTTCCCCTCGCCGCCCGACGCTGACGGCGCTAATCCCAGGGGGAGCACGGCTGCCCCAGACACTGTGCCGAACCGGACGGAAGGTGCTCAGTGCAAATTAAAATACATTCATTACAAATTTAACTAATCGCCTACATTAATACTTCTGAATTGTATATCGTGGGTAAAACCTGATATTCTTACATGCTTAACTTTTTTCGAAATACAGTGTACGATTACAAATTATTTACATGAAGTTCAGCGTATGCGAGTTATTTTCATCCCTTATGATATGTTGTGAAGACATCAATAAATTGTATTAGAAAAAAAACTTACTTTTTGGCGGACTAGAAAAAACATTTCAAAAAGTGTTCAAATCTTTTGCCTTTGACTAAAGGGAGAAATATTGCTACAAGTGGCGTTTGTACTTCTCGCACTGCGAAATTTTCATTTAAGTAAAATAATTCGTCTAAGGTTAAGAAAACATAGCATTTACGTTTTATGCATTTCTTTTATCATTATTATTATTATTATTATTATTATTATTATTATTATTATTTTATTTACACTTTTGTCTGTTGAATTGCTGGATTGCAAATGCCAGAAACGGAGCCTTGGTGCTGTCCTTGTTGTTTGGGCCCTCTGTGCCCTGCGGGTGGTCGTCTGTGGGCGGAAATGGAACGGCCCCGGGGGCGGGGGTGGGGCTAACGAGCGATCCTGCCCAGTGCCCCAGTGCCCAGCCGCGCCCCTCGCCACATGCGCGTCGCTCCTTCCGGTTGGGTCGTTCGCGCCTGCCGCGCGCGCGGGGCCCCGGCGGCTGAAGACAACTCGCGGGGGAACCTTGGAAAAGATAGTGCTCAGTGTCTGTATTGGAGTCAGCAAGTCAGCAACTGCTCAGTACTCTTCTTTAATTCATTGTTCCCGGGAAAGTCAACTGCTAGTCATTAGTCCTTTTAGTGCACCTCCTGAGTGTTGAACTCCCGGGGGGGGGGAGGGGTATCTCACGCGCTGCAGGGAGAGATGCGGCGCAAACCTGCACGTCGGCTTACTGAGCATTTCGCCGTCTAGCAGGGCTCTGCCTCAGCCGGCGCACGCTCTAACTTCCCGACTGGTCCTCTACATGTAGTGTAGCGTATGTAAATGTGTGTGAGTGAGAGGAGAGGACAAGGAAGGGGAAGGAAAGACCGCGCGCGGTCTGTTGCCCGTTTGGTTACTGTTGTGGCATTCACCTCTTATTGTTCGGAGAAACCATTATAACTACCAATCAGAGCAGAGTACTCCTCCAGACAGTGGTTGAATTCAATCTAACTATACACTGGAAACAATTTCTAAACACTTTATGAATTTGTTGACGTGAATCTGTTCACCAGTCGGGAACAATTTCAAAAATCGATGTTCCATATTGGATAACATTTCCCTCTCTCCTTACTCATCTATTGCACAGACATTTTAATCGGAGAATATTGCGGATTAAATATGAATAAAGGCAGATTAAGTCCCGCTTATGTTGCTGTATCTTATCTCAAAATGACATATCATTTTTACCTTTTTCTCAAATTTGAATACATTTCCTTTAAGCCTTGGAATATGATTGTACGTATCAATATATCCAAGACGATTCTTCACAAACTCTTGGCTAATCACATTTTCAGTACAGAAAATTATTGAACATGAACTTAGATCATGACTGATATTTTAATTAACAATTAATTAGAGTTCGAATAGAGTTCAAGTTACGTTACAATACATTATGTTATTTCTATTTTGATATATTTTATGTATGAATTTGATACCTCGTTAGATTTTATTTATTAAATTTATCGCCTGATTGCTATTATGGCTCATATTTCTATTTCCTTAATTTGAAATCTCTTACATCTTCATTGTCCCTGACGTGAGCCTCACTTCAGATTTTATTGCATTTTTTTCTACAATGTCAATTATTGTAACTTTTTTGCTGGATTCTTTTACTGTGCTAGAGTTTAACGTTTTATTTTGTGGTAAATATTTGTGCCTTCTAACAAGTTAGAATTCATTTTACAATTTTACTCAATGATTTCGGTTTGTTGAACTGCATTGCGCCAATTGTCAGTGTTGACTCTAACAGGGCTTAACATCACAAATTGAGCTTAATCCATCCAGGCAATAACGGAAGATCACATTATCTTCTGGACTTGCATAAACTATCTATGCACGTTAATGTTCGTTCCAATAATCGCCTCTTTTGTATTTAGAGAACTAATGAACCACTCATCTGTTATTTATTATCATTGCTTGTTCCCTTTTGTTTTCAAGCTCGATGTGATAGTATCGCTATAAAAAGAAAACCTCAACTGTTGATGTGCGATGAGATTGTAACGGATCTAGTATTCAGATGCTATGTCTAACCATCCTAGTTATAAATTGGAAACGTTGAAGGAAAGTTCGATGCTAACAATTGAAACTTGTTCCAATACGGCTGCAAAATAGTAATTATTCATTCAAAAAACGGCTTGCTTCACCATTCTTCGTCATTAATGTCCTTTTTCCCAGAAATCATTGTATGTCGATACGGCTAGGTCATGTTATCTGATTCTAAGAACAGGTTTTTTTGACCTGATGCATGTAATACCGCAAACTAAGTAAATTATTAACCGAAGATTAATATCTTTTTTCAAGCGATTTTATGTGACTATTCCATTTTGAATCCAATAACATTCAATTTAAACAACGGTGTAAGGGACAAGTAATCAGAAGTTTCTCTGTTAGTGTTGATATACCGCTAATTTAATTTTGGTTGACAACTTTAAATTAATGACGGCCAACAATAATAGTTTGGGTTACGAGAAAATGAAAACAAATTACTAAATAGGAAAATGGTATTTTCAGGGAGCATCATGATAATGCTCAAGGTGAATAACCAAAAATATATAGCTTACGACTATTTCGCCTTGACCCCAACATCCTGAATCATAAAACTTATTATCGAGGAGATGGAAACTGTGTAAATAATAATGGATATTAAATGTGTCTCTGTCGCCCATGATTTCATGGCTGAAGCAAGAATCACTTGCAATGAGCCTCATCGTTTTGCCCAGCGCACCTGTACGTCCTACTGATCCATACGTACCCTCTTGTGACAGCCTTCGCGTGATTTGCATTCCGAATCCGCCAGAGGCGCGCAGAAGACGCTAGCGCCGGGTGCGGCGCGTCGCCTCGCGTCGATTTCAACCGCAGCGCCTGCAATCGATTTTCGCGTCGCCGCGCTTCACACCGGATGAATATAATAAAGGTTGACACCGAAATCGCATTTCGCTTCATTGTTCCCGGGTATTCACTGGTGCGCACGGTGTCGAGGGGGGATCTTCGTTCGAAATGAACCCGGCGGGTTGGGCGCCATTGTCCATTCTAAACCGAGAAGGAACCGGCAGGCGATGCGAGGGAATGAAGATGGCGGCGCCCCGAATGTCTTTTGAACTCAAAACGATGGTTCGCGAATTTTTAGGGTTCACGAGTTCATAAAGAAGTTCGCGCGACAACTATTGCAATGGTGGAATTTTACAGCCGAAACCTATCGTACGTGTACATGTACGTGGAAGATAGACACATTGTAAATGCAGAACTGGCTGAGTTTGAAGACATTGAAAGACCCTTTTTATTTACTTTTTAAACAAAAATGCTTATGTGTTTTTGTCTTTCAAGTGTGGCCTTGGCTTTGTTCAGAAACAGTTGGTAAGAACCAATCTCTCTATTCCTAATTTCCAATGCGCTGCAACGAAACTATCCAGATAACGCTACGGGTCAGAGGTACTGCATTTTTTGCTGCTGCAAACCAGTAGTTTTCGGTAATATTTTTTGAAGGATAATAGTTGATTTTTTATTGTATATCAGTTTTTACGGTTAATTTATCATTAAGAATTAATTTGTTATGTAGAAAATAATTGTTAATAACGATCCATTTTATTTTTTAGTAATTAATAAATTGACAGGGAATTTGACAATTAATTTAGGTGTTTGGAATGAGTACTCAAGAAAAACAAGGTTGGGAACTTATGATGGATAAAAGGGTGGTCAGTTTGATGAAAACAAAAAAATGGAGGGTACAGGGATTGATTTAATTGCTTAGTAATTATTCTGCTGCGAGTTAGATGCAGAATTACTTATAAAAATATGTAGCTTGTGTCCGCTAAAACATTCGTAAAAAAGTTAAATATAGTATTGCATAATATTCATACGACCATTACTGCTTTCGATTCACCAAGTGTACCAATTCACCACCACCAATATTACCTGCCTCCTCAGCATCACAAATGTTTTATCAGATCCAGACACACAAGAGCTAGTATGTTGCTTGTGGACTTAGTGCACAAGGTTTGATTTTGTTCCGTTTGAAAGTGCAAGGAGCGAATTTCAGCTGTATCTTCGATTTATATTTGTACTAAAAATACCTCTCTATGATTTAATGAATCAACACTACTGCATAAAATCATTGAATGAAAACTCCCTTTGTTTTATTTTCTGCATGACAGCTATGTCTTTCAAAGACGATTAAAATTTCATTTTTTAACGTTTCACGAGTAATCCTTCTAAAATCTGTTTTGAAAACGAAGTGTGACAATCACTCATTTATTCGTTTAACACCATTTTTGTCTTAATTTTGTGAGAAACAAACTCGTGTTTGAGAGTTAGAAGTTCGACTTTCGAAAAAACTCACAGAGGGACTATAAAGTCCACGACAACGAGGGTTTACTGAGCCCTGACAGAACCCAAGTCCGCGCCCAGAAAATTCGGATTCCTTGCGACGTTCCTTGCTGCGCCGGAAGAGCTCTGCCGGCGGCGGCGGCGGCGGCGCGCGTGAGAACTGCGGGTGGCGCTCCGCAAGTCACGCGCCAGCACGCGACCTCGCTCTTCCCCGCGGCGGAGGGGGAGGGGAGCGTGAGGGGGAGGGGAGCGCGTCGGCGCGCGGGAACCCAGGGAGGAGCCGGGGCGGTGGAGCGGCTCTGGAAGCTGCCTCTGGCTTTCCTCGTCCAGGTTACCGCTCGGGTATTTTATGTGCGCAGTAAATGAATCGGAAGTGTGAGGATGTACTTCTCTTGTGAAGTCTGCGAACTTAATTAAGGCTTATTCATTATAATAAAATATACTTTCGTTCTAATTTATGTTGACTTGGAGAAACGAGGTTCACTAGGAGTCTGCAATAGCTACATTGTAATACATCTTTCGTGCTTTTCGATTAAAAATTTAAAGAGAAACCATGATTACGTTGAAACAAAAAGTAGCCAGTTCTCGTATTTTTTGAAAATCTTAAAATGTTCCGATATAGTAAGTATCGTGCAATAATTTCCCTATAAGAGATGAACTGGTATAAATCAGAGTTCGAATATTGCCACAAATAAACAATACGTAATCAAGAGAGTTTTCGTTGGAAAAGAGGTACCGTGATATCCGGTTTAGAGAACTTCAGAATTACAAAACACAATGGGCTGGAGCATGCAGCGTCATATTTCGGTGCACAAGAAATGTGTTAAATGTATTTCACTGGAACTGTTGTAGTGTTGAAATCTCGTTAAACTTTATATTACCCTTTTAATAAGCAATTACGTTGTTAATTTTAGTGATGATACTTTCACGTATAACGTTTACTTTTTCATGAGTACAACTACAAAATCATGGAAACTATCGTAGAGATGTCATTATCATGTTTTGTAGTTGTTGAAACAATTTTACATTAATATTCGTTTATTCATATATCGATTTCTTTCTTTTGCGCCATTGAGTGTGCACTTCATCAAAAAGCTGAATTCCAATCTGCAGTAATGAATGGCACGGCCAGCGTCATGGCCACAGTGCTGGCTTCGGGCGGGCGGGCGGGAAAATCTCCAGCTATTTTTACCCCGAGCGCTAATGACAAAACCGCCTCTGCTGCGTCGCATGCACGAAAAGGGAGAAAAAGGGGAAGTGAAAGAATAATTAGCGTAATGACATTCCAACGGTTCGACGGTAAAGGTTATAACCAAAGTGAAATGGCGCGGGCCTCCAACATGAATTTCGAGCGCTAATGAATGCAGTTTTCTCGTCATGCAGGAGCAACATGGACAACGGCTGGTCACCTTTCGGCGTAGCCTAAGTTGTGGTCTCAACGTCTTAGGACTAGTAAAATATTGCAGGGTGTTCCGAACTCGTTTCGTGTTCTTTTAAGTGAAAGCAAAGAGTTCGAATGACCGGTTTCGTTAGTGTCGTTACTATATTATTTCAACCTCATTTCCGGTTGCATCAATTTCTCAGGCATACAAAAGAAAATATGAAGATTCGCTGTAACTAGCTTTTACTCGTTAGGAACAATAAAGCACTGCGAAATGGGCTGTTAAATATTTATTTTCAAACTATTATTTAAAGAATACTAATGTAGAGAAATATACCTTAACCTATTCATAGGAAATTGACGAGTTCTCCAATAAAAAAATGACGTATTACTTTACACACTCACACCCGCTGAAGATCGATTCCAAATTGAAGTAAATATTAATAATAATATTATAATAGTAATAGTATAATAATATATTATTATAAATAAGTAAATAAACATAAAGTGTAAGCAAAAGTGATATTATGCTGCATTTGCTTTTTTTACGTCAGTAAAACAAATAAAACTTCCAACTGCCGCCTGGTCTTGCTAAGTTAAATGAATCCGCAGATATTCCCTTCCGATACGGCGACCTTCTCTCAATGACTTCCTCTCGGCTCCCGGAGCACGCGTGGCGGGGGCGGCGGTTCGCAGCGGGCAGTCGCCGCTCCCGCCCCGCCCCCGCCCCACCTCCGCCGGCGGTGGCAGCAGCGCCGCGCGCGACGACAAAGCGTCCTGGGGGCGGGGAGGGGAGGGGCGGGGGGCGCGCCGCGTGAGAACTCCCGGCTTCCCCCGGCCCAGCGCCCGGAGCGCCGCCGCGCACAAAGCCGCCATTAACCACGGAGCCGTCGCCAGCGCCGTCACCCGTCCCGCCTCGGCCACCGCCGCGCCGCCCCTCCTCGCCTGGCCGTCCCCGTCCCCGTCCCCGCCCCTGCCCCGCCCCGCCCCGCCGGGAGGGAAGGATCAGGAGCGCTGCGCGCGCCAAGTGCCTTTGGAGCGTTTTTTCGCCCGTGCCGCTCCATTAATGTTAGCCGACCGTGCTGCCTGCAGTATGATGAGCAATTATTGTATTATGGTTTTCCGTACGGGCTTTCTCGGACTCATTCATTTGTATTGTGTTTATTTCCCGTAAGCAGGTATTTCCACCAGCATGCACGCTTCATATGCTATGCGCCCTCGCGTTGTTTCTTCTCGACCATGTTGTCCGCCTACGCGATATTCTGTATGTTACTAGTTCTAGTAATTTACACATCCGAGATGCTCGGATTAACGTCTTCCTTAAAGTCCTACACATTTGTGTCTCTTGTGCTTTAAAATTGCTGTGATCTTCAAGCAGTATCCTAATCTATTTTTATGGTATTTGGTAATTTTATTTTACGTAGATGAACAAATGCAAAATAAGTATTATCGCCCACCCTCCGTCATATCATTCCCATATATTCCTGTACTTAAAACTGCAGCTGGAAGCAATAATATTTTCAAGGTAGTCTGGTTCATTGTCTTTCATATCTGACTCAATTTCCCTTAAATTGTAGTTTTTCTCATTCCCCAACTGTGCTGTTGTGTAGTTAATACTTGTTATTTCTGTCGGGTAGGGCGAATGTGGTTCGTTTTTATTCATACTACTATATTTTCAGAAATGACTCAATTTACTTTTACACCCCAAATGTTAGAAAGTAAAAACATTGTTTATTTGATTGCGAGTCCGAGGAAGAATTATACGAATAACTTTTCCCCGCTTTCGAATTAGGGTCGACGAAATGCACTTTCTCTACAACACCCTATTCATGTTACCATGCATTTTCTCGCTTTTGTGTTTGCTGGATAACTTTTCTGAGCAGTGATCGTCGCTACGGTACCATATTCACCTGCTTTCGATTGATCACCTCAATTGATCCGGATAATTGGATTTGTTCTGTGCCATTTACGTACTTTTATTCTCGCGATCGGCAAAGGTATTATTAGGCGGTATCGGAGTCATTGCGAACCACAGCAATCGTTTGCAGATCCTCTCATCCCGAAAGACAGTCCAGTGCTGCTGTGGAATATGACCATCGGGTACTCTCGTGCTTGCTCAGAGCCCTTCCCCGCCCTCGCGGCCTCCGAGGGCGGCGCTGCGCTCGCCGCCGAGGCCTTGCGTGTCGCCCGCATTGTCTGCCGGACAAAAGACAAGACGCTGATTGCGTGCCCCGCGCCGCCGCCGCCGCCGCACAGTGCGAAATTTTCCACAATCAGGAAGGCCAAAATACGACTTCATATGCGTCACAGTGTCTGCTTTTAAGGGTTCGCTTATGTCATAAAATAGAATTCAAAGAATCTGGAGCAGAAGATCATTGATTTTAATTTTTTTTTTTTTTTTTTTTTTTTTTTTTTTTTTTTTTGGCGATGTAGTAATGTGTTTAACCTTGTGAGTGGTATTAATAGTGTGTTATTATGTACCGTGCGTTGCCTCGAGAAAACTATAGTACATGAATTACTGACATATTTTGATTGGATAAACATAGAGGAAATATTTGTAATCCTCTTAAAGATGAGTACGAGACTGCAATATGCTCTTTATCAGTTTTATCTTCCGCATTTCTCTCGAAATAGTACACGGTATAATGATGGTGTATACACTACCCATAGAAATTATGTAAAAATGTAACGCCGCACCGACTATCTTGCGGAACGAAGACTAAACTCTTTTAGGAAACTCAACGACACCAAACCGGCTGCTCTCCAATAATTATTATACTACCGTGTAATCATGAAAAAAGCAGATAATTATTACCCAACATCGCTTAAAGTCTAAGAATTGAATAAACATATTATTTATCTTGAAAGAATAGCAAACAAAATTGTATGTGACGTATGAGGGAGAAGTAAAATCAGAACAATTTCTTGACCTCGAAAACTTCTACCCTACAATTTTATAATACTACATACGTATTTCAATTGTGATTAAAGGTACTACAAAAAGTTGTTTCCAATATAGAGAACTTGGAGAACTATAAAGTTTCGCTCAAACCCTCGTAACTTGGTAGGGCCGGCCCCACCGTGCTCCGGCGGCGGCGGCAGGTGTCGTCTGAAGGACGGCGCGAAGCCGCGTCACGCGCTCTCCATTCAGAAAAGACGTGCGCGGCGTGTGGCGCCGCTGTTTGGAGCGCGGCTGCGGGCGACGCGCCGTGCATTCGATGCTGCGGCCGGGGCGGGAACGCAGCGCGCCGACGCATCAGACTTGCTTGTTACGTATCTAATAGAAAGAATTTTCAGAAACGAATTTCATCTTTCTATCTAGGTTACTAAAAAGGAAAACTGCGGGCTTAGTACCTAATAGGCATGAATACATTATTTGAAGAGGGAGTATTTTTGTGAGATCCTTATTTTTTGACACTGAGCGCAAGCGAAGAAAGACTTACACATGTATTAGAATTTCAGAATTTTTCTGTTGAAATATCTTGGAGATTAATGTTTATTAAGATAAATGTTTGATAAAAAGCTGATGGATTTAAATACCGAGTTGTCAGACAACTACCTTCTATACTGTCAGAGTATCGCAATCTCGGAGTAGGCAAAAAATGTATCAGTAGTAAGGCTCACAGATCGTAAACACAAGGAAGACGCTACGCTAACTCACTTGAGCAGATGTGTGCCTTTTAAACCTTTAGAAACCTTTGCAATCGCCTCCTGCAGTGAGTTGGTTGGCCAAGGGGCGCACAGCGCCGAATGTTTGTCCGCCAGAGGCCGCCCTTGCGCCAGTCCGGAGGGACTGGTTCCGGCCCCCTCGCCTCGGGGCCGCACTGCCGCGTTGCGAAAGGCAGCGAGCTGCCCTCGAATGGACGAGCTCCACCAGGCACGCACCCGCACAGGTCTCCCACGGGCCGGCTCCGCGCTTGGAAAAAGCCGCCGCGTCGGGGCAGATGTGTCAAGTTGAGCGCCCTCCCCTGCCCCCCACCCCCCCTCCCGGCCCCACGGCGAGTTGGCGGCACCGCGCAGGAGGTAAAGGGTTCGGCAGCTGCCTGCGGGCGCAGCCACCGCCCCCAGAGACGCCGCCCGTTCCCACGCGCACGGCTCGGCGAAGCATCGGGGCAGCCAAGGTGCCGCGGAAAAGAGGGCCCTCAACGTTTGCCAATTTTCGAAAAAAGGCTTCCAGGCACTTGAGTGACGACACTTCCATTTTTCCAAAACAAACTGTGCAAAAACCAAATATTTATTTTAAAAAAATAAAATTTCCTACATATCATTTTTACTTATGGCAAAATACAAAAACCAAACATTATAAACAAAATGTTAAAACCAAAACAAAAGTATCAGTATTAGCATTATTAATGTCTACTGTACTATGTTCCATTATTATTTGAAACAGGCTGATTATTAAATATTACAAAAACTAAAAGATATGTGTGTGATCCATACATATTTGACTATTAAACAAAGTATTGATTTAAATTTTAATATTTCTGTGATTGTGATTTAAGATAAATTCGGATGCTGCATATTTAAGTCTTCGACGCTTCAAAGTAGTGGCCGCAATGGTTAACTAAGTTCTTGGCTGGTTGGGGGACTGGAGATGAGAATGTCAGAGGTCGTTTTCTGGCTGAACTGTTCTAATTCAACCGTAATTTAAACGAGGAAGAAATCGATACAGAACAGTACTCTTACAATTGATCAAAGAAACGTAATTGAAAGACATATTTGCCTTTGATATTCAAAATTATCCTTATTCGTTTTAGAGGAATGCGAAAAATGTTTTTACGCACAAAAAAGTTTTTACGCACAAGAAAAGAAAACAAATTCTTTTCTGAAATAAATCAAATCGTATTCTTATTTTATACATTACTTTTGCATTTTTTCACCATTTGCTTCACATACGTAAGCACCAACTCTGAAATTGTGATTGGTTAAATTTTGCATTGGAGCCGACGATGTCTGAAGAAATGTCACTTTCAATGATTTTTTTTTTATAAATGATAATTGTGAAATCCGAAGTTTTTCAGTTAGTAAATTTCTCAGTGTGAACTTGGGCACCCATTGTCTAGGAATGTGTTTACTCCCCTCTCTCCAAGAGATGACAATTGCGATAATCCCTTATTTCACAGTTTAATACGTTTCAAATATCCTCAGAGATTGAAGTCTAAAATCCACTATGCTTAATTGCATACTGTTCGGTTTTATTATACAGTCAATCATAGAGGATTTTATAGCTTATGCCTATTTGTCCTGCTTGTCATCTGTTTGCAAAATAGTAATTTAGGATTGAATTGAGAAAAACTAATGTGGAGTATACTTCATGGTGTCACAGGCTTGAAACAGATTACTCCGGGGACGTGATTCATATATAAAGCTAATGTAGAATAATTATTGAATTTTTATTATGACTAGAAATAACACCATAGTCAATAGGCTTCTAAGTTTGAATATGATCGCGGTTTGCTTACGACAAAATGAGTTTATAAGGTGCTAAACAGCATATACTCTTTTGCATATCTGTCATATACTTTTTATTGTAGGCCAGAAACAGTAAATTAGAAGTAGCATATGATATTGCTACATTATATTGTTATGGATTGTGGAGGTGCCTTCATCTATATGAGAATATAGCAAATAGTAAGCTGTATAAAATAAACTTACATCCTCATTTAAAACATTACACATGCTCATTCAACTCATTACAAATTGATTAGCTCATATAATTTCATTGAAGCTTGAATATTCGTTATTTTTAATTTTAATATCAAAGAAATTACGTGTTCTAAATCACATCTATTTTCCTTCTGTTTTTGCGTATTTTTTTGGGGAAAGACATTTGTTAGTGAGAAAACAAAATTGGCCCAATTCGGCAGCATTTCCAGCTCTGAATGTTCGCGCAAAGCTCCTGCATCGCTGCGTCCGGGCTGTCCCGTGTCCCTTCCGCGGTCTCCGTCGCCGTCACCCCCTGCCCCTCCCCCTCCCCGTGCGCGTCGCTAAGTAGACCCTGACGACGGCGATGGCGGCGGCGGCGGCCAGCCGGAAATTCGATAATGGGCTCCGGTCCCAGAATAGAGCGCGCGCGGGCGATGCGCTGTCCGCGGTCCGCGTTCTTCCGTGCGCCCCCCCCCCCCCCCCCGAGCCAGGGACCGCGCCACGGCCTGCCGTGATGAATTTCGCAATTGCTATTTTTAGCTCGGTCGTCTTTCTATTATACAACTACCTGCAGTTCGGGAGTTAAGCGCATGATTGTAAACCTCACGATTTCAGGCTTCGTGTCTTTAGCAGTTACTTGTTTCTCATTTCTTTATGCAATACGTACAAGCATATTTGTTAAATGTACAAGTATATTTTGGCCAGAATAGCCATCTGAATTCCAACTCGTTATGAAAAACATGGTCACTTTCGTAATAGTAGCCATACTCACTGGTGTCTTATTGGAAACAATCAATTCCGCAGGAACTTTTAACACTTTTGGTGATCTTCATTAATCTTTGTTTACAATTTCATTGGGTGAAATTACCACAGTCTTCTTGCTCGGCATTTATTTCTTGCTTTTGGTCGATACTCTTAAAATTGTTAAGTATCATTTTTTTCATTTTGTCTACATTTACGCACATTCTAAGTCATACAATTTTTTTCGAAAACTTGTAAATCTTCAATTTTTATTTTATGACTCATAAAATACTGCTTTCACAATAATTTCATTTTCGTAGTGCTCTTTTACGAATGTTAGTTCATATCTTTTCAGTAAACCGACTTTCTTAATCATCGTTATGTGGACGAAAACTCATTGAGACTTTGTGAGAGAGATTAATCAGCTATTTATTTCATCTAATGAAAGAAGATAGAAAGAAAATGCGAAGATCAACGTTCAGTTTGTAAGAAAGAAGTGTAAAAACTAGCAACACAGATAAGATGATGCCAATGCTTCAATTGAAACAGACTGCTCCAAGACCTTGGAAGTCTGCATGACAGTACACAGTCAACCAGTCTTGTGACATAATCCTCCCGAAATCTTGCCTCTCTCATGTTTCTCAAATGGCATGGCGAGAGCATGGTGGTGTTTCGTTAATAAGAATGGAATGTAAACTCTAGGTTTTGAAATAGTCCAACTTCCTTGAGTTCCTATCTGACTTTAGGGAAAAACATAATATATGTATAACGGAATTGAGGAGTGTCAGGCGAAAATGGTGTTCTATCATTCGATCTGGAGTTCTCATCCGCCCATTATACTTTTGGATGAAAAATTTAGTACGTCTAAAATAATGCGTAATCAGCACCGGCAGAAAGGATCTTTTCCTCGACGGTGCAGAGCGCCAATGACTGGAAAATCGCAGGTTCGAAACCCGCCGGGGGCTGAACATTTCCTTCGTGTGTGTAACACAACAAGAACGAGTTCTTGGTGCCCTTCTATGATCGGTGATTTCCGTGGGTTTGCATCCGTATCCCCTGGAGACGAATGGAGAAATGGCTCCCTATGCACAAACCCTCAAACCGCGTCCAGCCTTCCATCCCTCTTCTGTTTCCAATCCCATTCCCAGAGCTAATAGATGGGTTACTCCCCTAATCTTTGGCCCATCCCACATTGGTTTTGAAAAATCTCCGTATGTTTGAAATTCATGTATATACAGCTAGTGGTTGCGAGTGTTAAATGCAATTCTGTGTTATGTAATTATCTTTCAAGGTTGAAACAATCAATAACATTGATTTTTCAAATTTCTATTCAATAACACTGTAATAAACCTCATCGCCGCAGGGAATTTCCCGAACATCGTCGGAGGGCACCCTATTTCTGCATTATTCTTTCCTACCGAGATCTCAGTAGCACGAGCCTGAGAGCTGATAGATACACTGCTTCAAAAATAACGTGCACGCATCACCATAGCGGGTCGCGATAGGATTTACTGGCCGTTGTGAAACAAACATGACTGGATGGTTTCACAATGTTTCTCAATGCGAAGTGGCTCTCTCGCCCGATACGACCACTAACTAGCTGAATTAGGCTGAATAGGCACAGGCGAGTAACGCATGACCTCAAAGTACTCTCACTCAGCATAGAATAACAGATGAAATGTAATGCTTGCATTATGATTACTGTTTGCTTACGAACGCTACTAGATTCATTGAATATCCAAATGTCTGTCGTTTTGCTCCTGGTAGAAACATACAGTTGCAGTGCCAATAAATCGTTTGATTACAAAATGCATCTTCAATGTATGCATAGTTCTTTGGGATAATAAAGAATCGTGTTTTATGGCTATTTGCGTCATGCATATACAAAACAATTTTTTGTAATTGAGTGACTAACAGTAACCCACCTTTAAGGCGTTACGTACTATCTCAAGAGACTCGTAATCTTACCCAATTCGTTACCCTACTGTTACTTTTGTAAGTAGCTCATCTACTCACATTGCGAGAAGATTTTGATGTTCAACACTGTCTCACCTGCCGCTTTCGTTTGACGCGATCAACGAAGCTTGCAGGGAAGTGCGTATCAAGTGCTTGAATTCTTTCCAGCTTCCTGGTGCATGCACGAGCTCAAGAACCAGATTAGACTAGATGTAGCGCATAGATAGCGGAGGGAATGGTCTGCGTGCTAGTAATTGGCTTCCAGCGCGAGCGCCCCTCGTTGCTCACGGCTCTTTCTTCCTGCTCGCAGGCATGGACGCGCTGGCCTACGACCCGCACAAGTTCGCCATGGACTACCACAACATCGGCTTCCGCGAGTGCGCGGCGGAGGTGGCGCGCTACCTGGTGACGGTGGAGGGCATGGACATCCAGGACCCGCTCCGCCTGCGCCTCATGTCGCACCTGCAGTGCTTCGCCGCGCAGCGCGAGCTGGCCACGAAGCAGGCGACGGCCGCGGCGGCGGCGGCGGCGCCCTGGGGCAGCTACGGCGCGCCGGCGCCCGGCGGCCCGCCGCCCCCGCCGCCGCCCGCGGGCGCGCCGCAACCCTTCCACGCGCCCTCGCCCGCCGCGGCCGGCCTGCACCCGCAGGCGACGGCGGCGGCGGGCGACGGCGGCTCGTCGGGCCTGCACCCGCCGCCGCCGGCCTTCGACGTGGCCGCGTCGTCGCAGTGCTCCAACGCCACGCCGCCCTCCACGGCCGTCACCAGCTCGGCCGCGTCCTCCGCGCAGAGCCGGCTCGCCCAGGGCCAGCCGCCGCCCTCGGCGCTGACGCCGCTCGCGTCGCCCGCCTACCCCGCGGCGCAGTACCACATGAACCTGAACGCGTTCCCGGCCGCGCCGGCGGGCCTGGGCCACCACCTGCAGCAGGGCGGCGCCTACGGCCCCGCGGGCGCGTCCGCCCAGCGCACGCCCTACCGCCCCTGGGGCGCGGAGCTCGCCTACTAGGGCCTCGACGGATACTTACGAGATTGTGCTAGTCCAATGATTATTTATTTATATTTATGGACAGATATGAAATGATCGTGCTGTGGAAACGTGCTGGTTCAGGTTTCGGAGAATCAAAATGCTCGCTTAAGCCTTGCCAGTGTTGTAGGACTGAAAACGTCCTTGGAAAAGGCTAGCTCTTTCGAAATACTCCTATTAGTCTTTGGTGGAAGTTCTTTTACAACGTGAAAGGCAGGCAATGATAATCAATTCATACCCGCACTTGGAAATATTTTTTGATTCTCCTCTGTGGGATATGATGGTCTTGTTAATATTATCGATTTTTGTTGACTCGCCTTAAATAAGGTGGTTTGTTTCAATTATCGGTGACTACACATTCCTGTAAGGTTATATCCTTTTATGTAGGAGTCACAGACTGAACCATCATGTTTCATTTTGAAACGTAAGTGCTGCCTTAATTTCTTACTGTGTGCGCATGGTTTTGCGGAAAGCTCTTGGAGCTATGAACAATTTTTATCGTAAAACCAACGAATGCCAGTCAAGTTCCGAATCATCTTCCATACCTGTTTGAGGTAAAAATGTAGATAGTATTTACCTCCCATGTATTATAAATAGATGTATTTTATTTTGTGTTCCTTACACGTTTTCTCGCACATTATTTTTCCCACCAGGATTCCTATTATTGATGTTTGCTTTTATACCAAAGTTTACGTACTTAACCAAAAAAAACAGATGCTTCTTCCAGGTACCTATATGCTATTACCAGTTGTCTTAACATGCTGAACATTTTCTTTCCCAGATGTAATAGGTTATTAAATGTTATTCTCGGACACATTCCTACAACGAATTCTTCCTTAAATTGTTGGCACTATTTGCAACGGGATGGTCGGATGAGACATCATGAAATTTTTATACTACCGTAATGTCCTCCTCTTCCTGGTCGAAACTGATTTTTGAGACCTAGGATTTTGTGATCTTCCGTGTAAAATAAATTAAAGAGTATAATTAAGAGAATATATGAAATATAACTTGGCTAGTAAAGTTTATAAATGATTTACTTGCACTTACGAATAATTTCAAATACGTTACTCTTGCAGTTTACTGTAAAATAAACGAAAAACCGCGCAAGGCATTTTCGTATATTATTTCGATTATGTATAACTTTCACCAATTCCAGAGATATGGAATTTCAAAAGAGTACGTATTTGAATATCTTTGTTTGCCATAATGTTAATCCAGTAAGTGAAGGAGAGGACATTGCACCTTTATACGTAACTGATTGTCAACCTTTCCTTTGGTCACAATATTTTAAGAAAGAAATCTTCATTTTGATTTCGTAGATAGTAAAGTATTGTTCAATATCCCTGAAATGAAATTGTGACTTGAGTCAAATAGGCAATTTATTTGGCATTTCTTTAAACATATAAATGGTATTCATCTTTTGTCTTTCAAAATTAAAGAATATCTTAATGTAAATCCTAAGTTAGACAAATTCATAATGTTTGAAACTTCGAAACATTTGACCCACGAGTGACATTCAAGAAACAGGGGAACCTGCGAAAGGCGTGTCTCTGTTTTCAAAGCAATGTTGTTTTTGTCTTTTGATAGTTACGTCATGTCTCATCCGACACTCTGACAAATGGATTGTACATACCAGACTATTTTTCTACATGATCTCAGATATTTTGGAGTATATTCAACTATGATCTCAAAAATCCTACAAAAAGAATAAAAAGATCGTGTTTAATTTGTCATTTTATTTTAATGTAATGCCCATTACCTTTTTCCTACTTAATGAGCAGACGCTTGGCATCTGTTTAAGGTATCCCAATTTCAAATAATGATGTAAGAGTAACTAAGTATGGTCAATGAAGGTAAATCTCTATGATAAATTTCAAGATATTGCAGAAGTTATCAATACCACGGTTAAAGAAACATTTTAATAGATATGCAACACATTTTGCTCTTGTGCAAACTTTAAATATTTTAATGCTTACTAGAACACATTTTAATTTAAACTTACGCACAAAACATTTACATCAGAATGAAAACATGGACACACCATTTATAGCTACATTCACGTTCCTGTTCAGCTACGCTGAATATCAAGCCGATTATTTAACAACTGGTAAATGTTTTCGATCAGCTGATCATCGATTAATTTTTGTAAATTAACATAAGAAATTAATATTTCAAAATTAATAGTTTATTTAACTTCGATTGCTGGTGCATTTCTCGTGGTGTATTATTAAAAAATTGCTTAACCTACTCTAGACTTGAACTATCGCCCTTTGAAGGCGCATCATTTACTTGAGCACAATACGCAATATTTCTAGGCGAAGAAATTGAGAACTGTCAATCTTATTACCACGAATTAGTCTAATGCTTCTTTTGGGAGATGCACATTTCTTCAATTTGGCAACTTTAAAAAACATCATCGCCGAAGTGCAGTACCTCCACATCCAGAAAGAATGTGTTTCATTGCAAAATAAAAATAATATTATGAACTCGGCGTCTCTCTCGCCGAAGATCGGAAGAGCAGGGACACGAAGTGGCTTTCAAAACATTTTAACTCCTAAAGCACATTATTCAGAATAAGTAGAGGAATGGTGGGGAATCATAGTGCATGGTGTGATAAATGCGTGACATGAATACGATGGAAACAGGCGGAAGATCATTCAGTCAAAAGCTGCGGAAAAACTTCTATTATTGTCCACTCTCAATCAGTTTTCTCATATCATCGGAGCGCAAGAAAGGTAAAATATGTTAATCTAAAACATCATTTTGCAATTAAAACGGATTTAATCTGAGTGGAAATCTTTACTTCGTAAAGCGATTTCCTTTGCATTGTATCTCGATTGTTTTATGAACTGTATATTTGATAGTAAAGTAAAATAACAGTGATTTTTGAGTCTGCTAATTTCCGTGCGCACCGACGGTGTGGTCGGGGGGTGCTTGGTAATCTGCACCAAACATCGCTAAATGCTGTAATATCAACATTAGGGTGTTAACTTTACACGAAGATTTTACATAACCTAACACTTTTGAAGACTACTGAAGTGTAATAATAATCTTCAAACTATCGTTACAATGAATTAGCACAGTTTATGCCTTCCATCATTTATCTCAACGACCTCTCTTATTAATTTTATACTACATACTCCAATATTATTGTATCACATGATGTGGTTAAAGAATGTTTTGAGATACATTCTTATTTTACTAAATACATCGAAATTACATTTCTTCTTTCTATTAATTATCACTTAAATTCCATCAAATCTCTCATGTCTAAGGGTAAACAATTATTGAATTTTCCCTTCGGCGAAATTTACGTGCATTTATAATATAATAATATAATTTTATGGAAATAGTTAACTCATTTTACTATGTGTTTTGCATTCTTCTATGAATCTAAACGAACAACATATGCACTAATAAATATCAGAGGTTTTGTCCATCTATATTTTTGATCTACAACTGTGTTGTAAATGCTACAAATTGACATCGAGGGAGACGAACTTCTTATAAGAAAATAATAACATATCTTCAGCATTGAGGCCTTACCTACAGATAAAACAAACAACAATTAGTGAATTGAGGTCGTTTCATTTACCTGTATCTGAATCGCAGATAATATTTTTTTAGTCATATTTGTTTGGTGTTTCAGCTTAATACTTTAATTGGAGCTATGTATTGATTATTGAAACAGTCGCACCAAGTATTAGTCGCTGTTTGGAAATAACCGATAAATCAACGAGCAGCATAGCACATTTTTCTAAACCACTCGAACTATTACTGTCATTTGCGAGGAGATATTCAGTTTTGAATGAAAGTGGTATTACCATGGACATCTTAGGCAGAGGAGAGGGAAGCATAGTGTACCCTCACATACTAAGTACAACCAGTAGAATGTTAATTTAATTTTTCGATTGACCTACCCGTCAGCCGTTGTTTTCGAAATTTACTATCCGTTCATGTATTATTATTCGTAAATACCTGCAACATAGCTTCACCTTTTATAATCGAACCCGTTGTCGTGTTAACTACAATCAATAAATGAAAAAAAACAAGTGGTGCTACAACAGTACTTACTTTTCCGTAAATTCACGCAAAAGTACTCAAATTTTCTAAAAATTGTATATACTCTTATTTCAAATCCGATATTTAAGGAACAGATTTTTTGAGGAAAAAATACCTATCTTTAATATTTTAGTTGTAGGGTGACTCCAAAAAATCTGAATTTATACAAATTTCAAAAAATTAGGATCTGCACTATTCTCTTAAACGTTCTTCATACTATCTAACAATAAAATAATTGATTTCAAATTCAATACCCCGCGACGTCCGCCATATCTATTGTGGAATATCAATTTTGGAGAAATCCGACGAGCGGTTTAGCCGGCAGCGTTGTTCACAGACGGACGGAGAGACAGACGTTTTACCGTCATTCGATTTTTTTATATCAAGATCCCCCAAAACATGGATTCTGGCTACACCATGTGGTTGAGGATTTCCCCCCTAAATTAAGCAACTGTATTTATCCACTTTTCCGTTACCAAGGGCCTGTAACACGAGTTTTTCTACCCAAAATTTGCCTTTTTTCACGCTACGTAACTTTCTCTCTACTCCGTAGCGAGAAAGTAAAATGGCTTTAACTTTTATTCGGGGAATGTTCACACTGCCTTTAAGCCCCCCCCCCCCCCACTTAAAACAAATTGTACGTGTCAGAGTGGGCATTTCTAGTCCCAGTATCCCTTTAATTCTAATCCAGCAATAAAATAATGCAAAGAATATGTTTGTTATTCATCATGAGAAATCTTCAAGACCATTGTTTTGAATGGATTTCAGATTTGGCTTGTGCGGAAGGATATTTATTTAAGTGTTAGCTATATTGCTATTTAACAGATCCATTAGACTAAAGTTACGAAACCACACAAAGCAGAATATAATCTTCAATATTCTTGCCCCAACTCTTCTTAAAAGGTCCTTAGAATTTTTGCTTTAATGTATTTCTTGATTTCCAACCCGTGTTCTGTGTCGGGGTCGTTTGTGCGGGGATTATAAAATGGTTTTTCACGAGGGGCGTCACTCAGTTGAACTTTAGCATGCCAACCGTAACTAGAAGAACAGAACGTAACAAACGTTATTCTGATTATATTATCTCAACATTGTTACATCAGCACAATTAATCTGCATCAGCAAAAGTGCTGCCGAACAAAACTAGAGAAAAGTGTTTCCCAAATAGCAGCACACACTTACCGCACAGAACAAGAAATAATATACTTTCTTATAACATATATTACATTATACATTCTCCTATCAACTATTTCCCAAAAACAATGTTCAGAAATACTGCACTAACATCGTGCTGTATATTCGACTACACAGAACAATAGCTCTTTACACACCACGAATATCAAATAGGTTGTTCCGCAAAACAACAGCAACTACTTATTGGCGGGCGACCTCCTCTTCGGAGCTTTTCTGTCGCACGGCGGTGTTTCCTAAGAAGTGACACACTGAGTTTGAAATATCAGTCAGTATACTCAGAACCCAATCAAATAATTGCATTTTTCAGAAACAAATTAAACCATTTTTTTAATGTTGCTTTTTTTCCTGGTCCTGGGTATCTAACGAACTCACTGACACTCCTCGCATGGGCACTGCTGCTTAGTCATCTCTCAATTTCTACGTTACTCGAAAATATGTGCGTGTACTGTCACTAGAGCCTTCGTGTTCAATTGTTTTAAATACACGATTTACCGAGGAAACATGGATAAGTATAGAAAAACTGAGAAATAAAGTACTACATACCAATGATTTTCAGTTTCAGGAAATTCAGATCTCTCTTGAGGATCTGTTTTGATTAACTTGTTCATCCACTCAAACACAAATGGATGGTTGAAGTCGCACGGATCAATCGATTCATGATAGGAACCAACTTTAAACGCGAGCGTTGGATCTGAAACAATTTCGATGATTGCAGTGAATTCAATATGTAAGAAGGAGGATAATGTACAATCAGAAAACATACTTCTTTCGATACTGGGTGTAAAATCAGTTTTGTCTTTAAACTTTTTTTTAATATTTAATTCTTTCTTTATAGAATCAGTAAAAAATCTATATTTAATAGGATTTGAAAAGTAAGTAAAATCCATTGGCAAACTGGTAAAGTAAAAGTCAGCTCAAAAATTCTCCAAATAAGTACAATTCACTTTCATGAACATTAAATGAAATTGCAGGTACGAATTGTGGACTTCCATAGAAACTCAAGAATGGTGCTAGTACGTTCAAGTAAGAACAATTCAAGACCATTTCCATGACATTCTACTTGAATGGTAATCGACTATAGTTATTATGTGCAAATAAGAAACGAGGTGAACAATATCAATGTGAATTGAGCATCGAGCATTCGAAAGAAAAGTAATATTAACTTTAACAACGACATGTAGAGTATTATTTACCATTTGGATTGTATAATTCTAAACAACCTGTAACAAGTATTGTACTTCAGCTTCTGGGTCAATGACTCCCATCTCAATCAGGTTTTCGTCGTTTCCCTGATCCTTGAGCAAATTCTGAGATGGCCCGTTGTTTTGCTTCTGGACATCAATGTAACTTCAATTTAACTTCTCCCCATAGCACTTCTCACACAGTTTTTAACTGTTTCTGACGTAAATAAATAAATAAATGAATTGTTCGAAAATATATTTCTCATTTGTTCACATTTCATTTACATTAGAATGTGGCGTGTAGAATATGTGACGTGACACAATAAAAATGTCTTACATTTATATTTAGAGCTACAATTTCGAAAAGGTAAATACGCATTTCCGGTTTTTTGTAAACAGTTAATTTCTCATGCATTATTCCAGGGATTGTTTTCATCAATCACCAACGAACGAATCTAAATACGATCTAATAGCTCATTTATATTTCGTTTCATATAGAGGGACGAGAGTACAACTCCACATTAATCGGAGTAAATGATGGATTATAGTATGTGCGTTTGAGCTGCATTTCCAAACCGATTTGTGAATTACAGAAAGCTAACAGGCGTTTGTGGTTTTACAAAGAGGATGTGAGACGAAAATCCTTCGCAACAGCCAACACCTGAGTCCGTGGATCTAGTTTAAATTATTTCCAGAGTTCAAAACATGTGAAATGAAAAATTAATGGCAGATAAACAAAGTAAATGTCTCACAATCAAATAATATATTTTATGCTATTAGGTCTTGAAATAAATTGAAGAAGACTAAGGGCGGAGTCATGAAAGAATATCCCTGTTCCCTCAAGGGATTTTGCTCTGTAACAAACAACAATTGGCTAACAGACATCAGTTGAAATGAGAAGCAATCGTAGCGTCATCATTTACAAAGTCGTCAGTATCACGTTAACATAAGAAATAAATAGAGAGAATAGTTTTTTCAGAAAATTACTAAAAATATTCATAATATATTTTTATTAGAAACAGTAATATACATACAGTGGCTCACTTTAATGTTCGGACACTCACAGATACTCCAGAAATCGTAAGTTCTGGGATATTTTGACAGTTGTAGGCAAGAAATATAAGGAAGAAAGTGAAACATAATTGTTCCTTGCATATGAGACTTTGACGTAATTGAGATCCTCCTGACTGCACATTCCCATTCACGCCATAAATTTTCGATTGGATTGAGGTCAGAAGACTTAGGCGGCGTTTCCAGCACAATTGGACAATTGCAAAACAATCATTCCCGCACTAAATATGATTTTGTTTCCGATCATCTTGATAAAAAAAATTAAATGAGTTTCTGATGCCCAGTGTGTCAACAGATTTGTGTAAATTCTCTTTCCGTATGTTGAGATACTGATGTTTGTCCATTGTGTCTTTAATAAATACCAGCTGCTCCACGCCAGCAGCTGACATGCAGCCTCTCATGTGTCCTTCTCCGTGTTTCACAGTTGGCACTACGTTTTTAGGATGAAATTCTGTATTTGGTTTGCGCCATCTCATTTCCCTACCGTCGCTGCCAAACATATTAAACTTTTTCCCATCTACAAAAATTATCTCACGCCTCCTCTCCTCTGATTTCGTCACATATTCTTTTGCAAACTGAAGTCGTTTAGCTCTATTCCCAGCTCCGACGAAGGGTTCCTTCCTGGCTGCTCTGCCGTGAAACCCGGCTTCCTAATTCCTCCGCGCGCTGTTTCGAGGTGCGCAGATGTCCCTGACGTTTCGCGCAGTTCCGCTGCCAGCAGGACGGCCATCGCCTTCGGAGTTTCTCCTACTTACCCCAAACTTGCTCGCTTCTCTCTTTCGCTATCGTTTTACGATGTCCTTGTTGTGGTTTAGATTCAATCCTGTCTTCTTTCTTAAATCTCTTAATGATATCGCGCACCGAGCTCTTGCTCATGAGCAAAAGATTTGCGATCTCCCTGCAGGAGCGTCCATCTGCGTGGTGAAAAACCACAAGCTGCCTCCGCTCGAACGCCGAGTTTTTTTCCCTTGCGCCCCATTGCAAGAGGTGTTTCCAGGTGGAAATATTTGACTGCATAGCTTCGTTTGTGCTGTCTGGCGCTTATCGCACCATCCAGGAGTGGCGATGGGGTAACAGGGCACTTTTCCTTATGTGCCCGAACATTAATGTGACTTCATATTCTTGCATATTCACACATACATCCGGGTTTATGAAACGTATGTTGTGAATCAGAAACATTTTATTTGTATTACTCTGTTTCCTAATAATAAAGATACAGTTCCTTTGCATTTCCTCACATGTAACTTCGGCGCACGTGCGAAAAATTACAGTAAAACAAGAATCACCTTTTTTGTTTGTGGCTGTCCGAATATTAATGGGAGCCACCGTATATACTAGTAGCAAACAACGCAGCGTCATTGCAGTTGTACATTTTCGACAGTCCTTTATTCTATTCGATAAAAATACAAAATAGACGAGATGGTGGGGTGTCAATTCGGTTGCGGTATCAATTTTCCAAGAAGAAACAGCTCTTCATTCCCTTTCATTTGCCAGGGGCGGATCCAGAGACAAATTTTGCGAGGGGGAATTATTCATGTTTTTGGCCGAATGTATCATTACAAATATTGTAAATTGTCGTAGGCTACATTTAGCTCATGCTGCGATACGATTTTATTCGTTTTAATGATTTTCCGAAAATATTTTTGCTACGAAGTTCGTAACAAATTAAACTTAATAGTTACTGAAAAAATTAGAGGGGGGAATCTCTCATTTCCCTCCCGGTGGATCCGCGCCTGCATTTGAACAATAATTTACAGAACACCATCGTTGTGTTTTGTTTTTTATTTTGCGACTTCTCTGGTTCTTGAGTATCAACTCCAACTCCAATGATTCCATTATCATTATTGGTCTCGCGTTAAACCTAGCAGCGACCAGCAGGAGCGAATAAGCGACTGGAGCGGTGTGAAACGCAATTGGAAGAAGCAGGCGCAAAAGACAATGGGCAAGCGGCTCCCGCACCAGCAGCGATACCGGGAACTTCAAACAAGGGCTTCACGCTGGACTGGGCCGAGCCCCCGCTACGCACACCCAAGTGCACACCGAAACATCGCCGGCTGCGGACTTGTGCGCGCAGCGGTGCAATTTGTCACAAAAATCACCGTGGAGGTAGGCCTTGTGTAACACAGCAGATGGGAACACTTGTTGCTCCTTTATCCTTTCCAGTACCTTTTCGTTGCAATCAGAAATGTGATTTCGTTCCGATACGATATTTGGTATCAACTTCCACAACCGAACAAAGTATAGATAAGGCAGTATTATCCATCTTTAAGATTCGTTATAACCAAAATGAATTAAAATTATTTTTATAAATATAAATATATGGGGGCGCGCGCGAACATTTATGTACAAATTTATGAAACGAAACTTTTGCAAAGGATTTATATTTTCATTCATATTTGAACAATTTGATATACTTTGAAGTAACAGCGGCAATCGCACATCGTTGGTCGATTCTGTTTTTGCCTTTTATTCTTTTTTCTGATAGCTTTCTCGTAATTATGCCAATTCTCTATGAAGACACCCATCATCGTCGGTCACCACAAGAACATATTATATTAATCGCTCCCGAAAACCCGTGAGACCCGGCAAGCACGATGACAAGCTGGATTGCAAAGAGTAAGGAACAGAGAATGACGTTTCTTTACTCCGTAAATCTCTGCATACAGAAAATACAATTCCACTGGCTACCAGATGCACACCAGTATTTGTTGAATGCAGTAAACATTTCATTTTCTCCCAAGGAAAAATAATTACAACACTGCATTTTTAACAATTTACAACATAAAGTTTGGTCATCTCGTGTTCATAGCAGGCAACTTCCTCTTCTACATTTCACCGATTCCCTCCACGGGCCATTCACAACCTTTCCGTGACTCGCGTTAGCACTGAACAACAACCAGCGGAGCAATAAAAACAAGCGCTCGGCGTATCTGGCCCTCCATTCGTGGCTCCCCACCCGCGGAGGCGAGTGTCAAAAGAGCCCTGCCGCCTGGCGCAGTAGATCTTGTTTGCTCGGCCGCGCCGCGCCGCAGCGTCGCGTCCCGTCGCGTCACGTCGCGTCCCAGCGCGTCGCGGCGTCCAGCGGCTGCGAAACCCGCGCCTCCGGCCGCGCCGCCCAGTGGGCCCACTCGGCGCCCGAAGCGCGCGCTGCTTTGAAGCAACGCAATTCAGCCAATGGAAATTTAAAAAGTGTAATTATAACAATGAAATGCGAAAATGTGTTTTTTCGTCGTTGTGTTTGCTTTCAGAGTTTATTTTCATGCACTGTCCGAATCTCAATTGTGTCTATGTTTTATATTCATACACGTAATGAAGTTCATTACTAAAGTTGTCAATTCTTGTTTCCGAATTTTCTTTTATTATATGCACTATGTAACATTGATTTTCTTGAGTATTGTACATTTGCATTCTACGAGCTGAAATTTACTATCAGCAGAAAAATACATTAATTATTGTATCTATTGTACTCAACATTCCTTCCAGTAATATACTCAGTATCTTACATTCTTTTCTCAAAAATAATTTGAAATAATGGTTAAACATGTAGAATTCATTTTTAAGGATTTTCATTTTTTCAAGATTTTTCATTTTTAAGAATTTTTTTTTTTTCATGATAATTATACGTAGTTTTCAAAACACTTTTCAGAACTCTATGGGATTATTATAGTAACGACGAGAGTGAAAAAACAGTGAGGCCCCAAATTTGTCTAAGTAAGAGATAAATATAGTAATCTAAGTACCCGTTGCTCACCTAATAATCTGTCTTTGAGCGCACTTCGGCCTGTTTCGGTGCAGTGTGCAGCGCGCCGTAGGGCCCCGCGGGGGCGGGGCGGGGGCGGGGCAGGGGGCGGGCGGGGCGGGGGCGGGCGGGGCGGTGCCGCTCCGCCGGGTGCCAATGGCGCCGCGCGCAGCTTGAAAGAGCCCCATTAGCCGCGCGCCGGGCGCCGTCGCGGGCCAGCGCCTCACTCCGCGACGCCCCGCTCCCGCCCCTCCCGCTCCTCCCACAGCGCCCCTTGCTCCCACCGCCCCGGCCCCTCCCTCTGCCACCCCTCTCCTCCCACAGCCCTCGCCACTCCCACAGCGCCCCTTGCTCCCACCGCTCCAACGCCTCCCTCTCATACACCACTCCGCCCACGACCCCTCCCACTGCTGCGCCTTGCTCCCACCGCTCCAACGCCTCCCTCTACCACCCCCTCCGTCCACCACCCTCGCCCCTCCCACTGCCACCCCTTGCTCTCACCGCTCCAACATCCCCCTCTGCCACCCCGTCCCACTACTGCCCCTTGTTCCCACTGCTGGCATGGCGCGCCTCCTACAGGCCCCGACACCTCCCACTGCCTCCTTGGTGCGTCGCGTCGCCTCCCACCACGCCACGTGCCCTCCCATTGCCACTCGCTCCTTCCCACTGTTCCCGTGCTGCACTGCCGTACCACCCCGTCCCAGAAGCTCTCGCACCTCCTCCGTGGTTTCGTTGCCCTGCCTTCGCGTTCCCACTTCCTCTCCCGCTCCCGCTCCATACCTCGCCCGCCTCGCCACCCCTCGGGAAGTCGCTCTGCAGCTCCAAGACGTGGCACCATTTATGCTGCGTTTCTTGTTTCGATACGCTATTTAATACGATCTCGGCACACCAACTACTCAATGAATTTTGATACTTCTATGTCGTCATACTTTTCGTCTTGACATACGAAACATTTATTGGCAACAATGTTCCAGATCTCGATTGGAACGATATCTATATGTCTAACATATTTTCGTAAAAAGGAGGGCTGTATTTAATAAATTACCTTATATAATTGTAATTCACACGTATTTTCCATAAACATTTTATTCAATCAAAGAAAAGATGGGTGGGGGAGGTGGCATCGCCTGGGTAGCTGCTTCCAATTAAACAATGACAGCCGGGATGACGTGCAACTAGAAAGTGTAATTACTAAGAGAAAGTTCAAACATAAAAAGATATCAAAATACAATTCATGTAAGAAACAAGAAAGAGAAAAGGAAACAAAAAGTGAAGAAAACGTTATTACAAGAACTATTGGTTTTTGACGTATTGCAAGTTTCTTTAAATTCAATTTTTGTCATGTAGCAGTTGTGTAACGTGGTTCTCTAGACATTTCGACAAGTAGAATGTATGAGTTCGGTATGCTCGCCAGTTCCCCGTAACATGTATGTAGTAGAAGTTGAGAGGGATACAGGCAGGGTAGCCAGTTGACAAACGCTCATCCCCGAAATAAAAAAAAAAATCCTTTTAAAATTGTGTCATTACATGGTATACGGTTGCCTTTTCGAAGGCTTACATTTAAGTACATAGAAATCTAATAAAACCTGGAATTGAATAAGGGTTATAAAGGTATTTTACAATAATTAAGATTGAAAATACGATAACCGGGTTTGCGACTATTTACGTAATGCGATCTGCCTGAGATAGGCCTTGTTATTTTAGAATATTGCCTTTGATTTCATGACGCTTTGTCTCTCTGCGGTAGAGAAGGTAAGGTGCACGTTTTAAAGGGTGGATAAAATTTATGAAGATGGAATGAATGATAACGGAGTATGAAAGGACAGAAAGGTAGGGGATGCGTAAAATCCCGCGAAAAACCGCGTCTCTGCTTCTTCCTTATAAATCGGCCGCTACCCAGACATGGAAAGCCAGAGTAGAGAAGTATTGTTCCTAAACAATACGTTTCAAGAGACGAGTAGAACCATAAAAAATAGAAACTGTTTCTGCGCCATGCATTCTCAAGTGGGATATGGGTGGTCGCAAGACCTGAATTATTATTGTCATCGACACAGAAAGAGTGGCTACAGCAAGTTTGACGACTGGGAAGAAGTTAAATCTGGTCGCTCGGCCACAGCCGATGGTTAAGGAAAGAAATAGTTGTCAATCCAATTGTACCTCATGCGCCAAAAAAAAAAAAAAGAAACCAACTATGTGGTAGAGCTCTCAGGACTGACGAGCAGTTATTTTGTGAGGTCTTGAGCGAAAAAGAAAATGAAAAAGAAGAAAAGTGAGTGCTAATAAATTGTGCATATGAAGTTTGAGACACTTAAATCCAATATGCAAAAAAGATAACTATTTGTATTCATTTCATAAACATTACATATACATTCTTTCTGTAAATAAATACGCTTCGTGCAATTCATCTCAATACATCACTGTTTGTAACTTCACGGAGCCAGCCGTGCATGGGTGCACAGACCGTAGCATCGCTGGGTCTGGGTACGAAACGTCCCAAAGCGTCTCAGGGCACAACACTTGAGAGCGAATTAAAAAAGTGAAACTGCGAAGCTTAGCTTTTGGGGAATTATTTATAAAACTTTCAATTCAATACGTTAAAAACACGTTAGTAAATGATAAACAATATACATTATCTCCCATTTACTAATATATTGTTTAACGAACATGTTATACTGTACATTGATGAAGGGATTACTCTTGAATCACGCAATTCTCAGCTATGGATCTCCACACACAAATCACCTCAAGTATGGAGGGTTCTGTTTTCATCTTACACTTATAGTAAAGTTATAGCTAAGGCAATACTGTACAAGAAATATGACCCTTTTAAAATAATATATTTCAGAAGAACGTATTTAACCAGTCTACAAACGCTTATTTTGTAGCCAAAGGTTTATTCTATAAACAGCTCGCACTGTGAATCCTTTTCTGGTAATTATAATCTAGTATTTAGCATTAAGTTGCGATTTTTGAAATGTGCAATGACTTTCAGTGATGGTTCTTGACTTCAAAAGTTGCTTATTGGCAAAATTAAGCCGGAGTAATTCACAAAAAACGCAGAATATCAAGAGTCCTTGATGTCTATGAAACAAAAAAGCATATTACACACACAGCAGAGTCGCGTTAAACCGAGCCTCGCTAATCGAGATTCCATGCAATCTGAGATGAAAAAAAGCCTGCTGTGCGCCAAGTCGCCTAAACAAGCGGCGATGATCTACAGCTGACTCTTGACGGGCTGGGAACACTTCGTCGAAGGTCACGTGGGCGGCGGTCGATATCAGTGTCGGTCTGTCTGCTACATTGTTGTGACCGATTCGCGATCATGTGTGTATGTAATTTTAATAGTATCTGCACATTACATTTTACTTCGTTATAGATATTGAAGTTGAAAATTCCGTTATGTATTTTTCTTTTTCCGAGTAATTTGTTTGTAATCCGAGGTATCATCAGCCCTAATTACCTCGGATTATCGCGGCTCTAATGTAAATAAATTTTGCGAAAACTTTGATGGTCGGTTGGTTCTTAGTGAATCCGGGGGCATCAACTGTTAAGGCCCCCCGTTCCGTAAGTGTGGAGCTTGTTTTCTCCTCGAGAGGTGGCGCCGATCTGCCCTCCGCAAGCGGGGTTTCCTCGCAGCCAGCGGGCCAAGCGGGGTTTCCTCGCAGCAAGCGCTGAGCGCCCGGCCGGCCTCCCGCCATTTGTGGTAGCGCAGTGTGTGTTAGCGTAAATGTGTGTAAGATAGGGGAGAGGATATGACAAGGAAGGGGAAGGAACGATCGCGCGCGGCACGTGCACCGTTTGTAAGGGACCTGCTTGGGCATTCGGCTGGTGTTGATCGGAGAAGCCACGGGAAACTAAAATTCTCCTCCGGAGAGCGCCGGAATTCGACCTCGTTACGTAGCTCGTGCCGAAGTGTCACAGGCGCTGCAGTGGCATCAGTTGCCCTGCGCCACCTCTCCCGGTGCGAGAACGGCGAGGCAGCCACGTGTCTCGTCCGCTCCATCGGCGCATGCGCATGCGAGGGCGCGGCGGGCGCCGCCTCCGGGAATCCCCGCGGCAGGAAGGGCGCCAATTAGCGCGACGCCGCGTCTCGCGACACTTAGCGGCTTCATTTGCGTCCTTCGCCAACCACGCACTCGCTGCTCCGGCAATTATCCGCGATGTCTAGAGCGGCGGAATCTGCGACCGCCATCGCGATAGCCCTCTAACTGCTCCGGCGAGCTCTTCCCCTTTGGCGCTTTTGTGCGCTAAATATTGTCCGTACATAAATGCATCGGTAATTAAACAAAGTATTATTGCGAGCGAAAATTGCCTTATTTTGACACATTGAGAAACCTGCTCTGTGAATAGAGATGTTGTCCAAGATACGTTATCTTACACACTGAAATTTTTATAATAATAACTTTCCTGCTTATAATTATTACGGTCTCGTGAAGATATTTAGGAAAAACATTATTTGCTATAATAAAACAACTGTAATACGCAATTATCATTTGTACATTAGAACCTCTCTTTTCAAAAAGCGTAATGATATACCCTTCTATACGTAGCCTATCACAGATATCATACCTATCACAGATAATCTACTGTGTTCGAATAAGAACATTTCAGGCACTATGATCATAAAACTAAACCTTTTTGAGAATGTTTCATTAGACGATGCAAAAATGTTAGTTGTCCTCAATTTATTTGGCCAATTACAACATCAATAAGATACTTTCAGAAAAAAATTCATTATAGGTTGGAGATAACTAGATTAAGTTAAACCCCAAGTTCCCCACATCGTATTTCATTCAATAAAATATCAATATAATTGATCCTACCATTAACAATTGTTCTGAACAACGACATCAGTGTTAATGAACAGTTCTTTAGATTGCGAGAGAAAAGAGATGCCACGTAATTTTAGCTAATAAAGAAACCAGTCGAGAGAAGAATGTATTCGCACTCCTAGATACCGTATATCAGAAATAACTAACAACAGGTTTTGAATTAGCTGAATGATGAGTACTGTTACAGAAAGAATAGGGCAGAATACATTTTTTAAATGCCACTAAATTCATGTCGTGTTCAATGGTATCATTAATATTGGAACTAATCTCTTAATTTATTAATAGATTTCGAATTCTCAATTAATTTTTTAAAAGGTAAACATTTATCCACTAATGGGTGAGTTTTCTGATGTATACTCCAAAAGAGTGAGTCTCTATAATATTCATTGACTACGCATCTGGCAGCCAATTCATTCACCGATATAACTCCACCACTTCTCCCCCACCCGCCTCTTCATTGTGCAAGTAAAAGCTCAGACGCCAGAAAAAGCCTTGTTCTTCTTCCCCGGGGCGAAGACGTGCGCGGGAAGTCGGCTACGAACACCACGGTCCGCAGGCGTCCGTCTGGGCCCGCAAAGAAACCGCAGAAAAGCGCGCCAGCGCCCAGAAATCGGTGGGAAGGCGCTTTTTGCGGCGGCAGCGGCTGGGGGCGGGGCGGGGGGGGGCGGGCGCCGCCGCCTGTATGGACAAGCGCGGGCGACGCACGTGCTGTGGGCGGCGCGGGCGATCGGGCGTGATGGAGGCCAAGCCAGCGGCTGCAGGACGACGAGACACGGAAAACGAGCACAGGTAAAGGGAGCCATATTTCAGCAAGCACGACTTGCAAGCCTGCTTTACACCTGTTGTGAATCTATTGCCTTTACGTTATTTTCTTTTGTGGTGACAGATTTATAACCAGTGCAAGCCTGACTTGTGAGCTTATCTTGGTTGTGGACGTAGTGTACGTACCGTAACAAGGATGTTGAGGAGACACGGAAAACGAGGAGGTAGACGAGAATGAAGAGGACAGGTAAAGGGCGACATACACGAGCGAGCGCGACTTGGGAATGTTTTTTGGCTTGCTGTGAAGCAATTGCCGCCGCCTGATGTTCTTTTGGTGCAGATTTACAACCGCTCAATCCACGTCAGAGAGCTGTCTTGGTCGTGGATGAGGACCGTAACAGGTAGGATGCAAAAGAATGGAGCAATGTGATGAAAATGAGAGAAACAAAAGAAAAACTTTGGAAACAAGATTTTCGTTCAATGACGTCCAAACATTTGACATCTCGAAAGACCCTTATTCTTACACTAAATCCTGCACTAAATTTAGATTGGTAAGCTTATCGAGGCGCTTTTATTAGCTTTGATACATAGGAACATTTCACAACATATTTACACTGCGTTGAAAATGAATAGTTTGGATCTGCGAACCCAAAACACCACTGGTTCAGAAGTAAGGCCGACAGGAAAAAACTGGAGGGGGATGGAGAAAAACAAAACATGAAGGTAATGACCGTAATCTATTTAATATTGAGTCTATGCTATCGCATAGGGTGTTCAGATCACCCCAGCCTCGAAATTATGGGCTATATTTACAATTAAGAAACATTTGTTTCTTATATTTTCATTTGTTTTTTTGTTATTATTGTACATTTTTATTTAATTCAGAGGTTGTACTCAGCTTTTAAGATGGACTGCAAAATCTACGTGACACCGTTCGATGAACCAACGAATTTCTAGGTGAATGGACCTTGTGAATGGACCTAGGTGAATGGAGGTCGTGAAATGGGAAAACAGCTAGAATTATAGGCAAGTTGAGGAAGAGAGGAAGAATGAAAGAAAATGACTTATGAAGAATATATGAAGCAAAAATCACAAACAAAAAACTTAGAGATTTTGAAGGCGGCACTATCACTCGAAAGATGGGTAAAACGGAAGTTAGAGGAACGAGATAGCAAATTCGAGTACAAGAACGGGGTAAAGTTAAAGCGGGCAAACTGCCGAAGGAATGAACGAATGCAACAACAAGAGGAGAATAGGATGATGGTACTATAAAGAACACGAACTTGAGACGGAGTTTGCCAGAGAGGCATTCGAATGATTTGATCGTCTGAGTTTGATCGTTACCGATGAGAAATAGTTGCTCTTTTCCAGTAACATTTCCAGTAACATAATTTGCCAGATCGAAACCAATTAACATCCAACATTATCAACTAATTAGAAAACGTTATCAGAACCTATATTTCTTCCATATTGAGAATACAATAGAATTAATTGCAACCCTAAACTAAAATTTTATTACAATGAAACAGCATATGTTAAAATGGGACATGTTTCAATGTCATTGAGAGTAATACACATTACTTTTGACGTTCACGTTTGCGTACCAGCTATTTCATATCTTTTTGAATCGAGAATTTGAAAACTAAAACTGATTATTTTCATTCAAGTTAATGTTCATTAAATGTTTTCCAATTATGCTCACATTTATGTTCATTTATAACCAATGCCAGAACTGCAAAATTTGCAGAGATACTTGCTTTGCAATACAAGCCAATAATTCATTAAAGTAGTAGGAAATGATGCTCAACCTGATCAACCACAGACAGCACATAAAACAATACAGCGTTGTTCCGGATGACTGCAAGCGACGCGAGAACAAAGTAAGAAGTAAGAAAAACCCACATATCTCATAGCAAAATGGAGTGAGTGAGCGGGGGGCGCCGGGCGAGGGGGCGGACCAGCTCTGGGGGCGGGGAATCGCCCGCGCGGGGGCCGAACCCCAGAGCAGCATCCACAACGGCGCGGCGCGGGCAGGCGGAAAGCCGAGGAAAGCCAAGCGCACTTTTTGCCCGCATCGGGTTTCGAGCCCGAGACGATGGGACGTGCGCGCCGACCGCAGCGCCGCCGCGCCTGGCCGCCTCCGCCGCCTCCGCCGCCGGCCACTCTGTGGGAACCCGTGCCGCGGCCGGAACGTGCTCGCAGCGGCCGCCGGATGTGGCGCGCTCGCCGCCTCCGCCTCCGCCACCTCCATCTCCAGCTGCAACACCTCTCCCTCTTCCCCAACGGCATCTCCTCTGTCATCTCCCCTACCCACCTCGACACCTCCTCTGTCAGCTCTCCCACCCAACGTGGCACCTCCCCTAGCACCTCCTTCGACTTATCCCCTCCCTTTTGAGACATCTCCTCTGCTATCTCCCCCACCCACCTCAACATACTTCCTCTACCCTAAAATACTCTCCGACGCACCGGGACACCTCCTTTGACTTCTCCCCTTCCCCCACCGATTGCTCCTCCTCCGTCCCTGCCCCTATCTTCTTCGCCTCCAGTTTTGGTACTGTCATTAACTCCCATGGTCGCCTGTGCTGCCTGCGCCTTCTGCCTGAGATGCAGCCTCCCGCTCTCTGCCTTCTACCCTTCCACTGCCACTTCCCCCTGAAACCGCCGTTTGCCTCACTGGCTCCTTCCCTCCCCCTCGTGCTGCCTTCGTTGTGTGCCCTCGCAGCCGCTCCTACACCCCCCCCCCACCTTTGTCTCACCCTTGTGTATATGATATTCGATATTGATCTCGTAACATCGATAGCGAATATCAGTTATTATCCTTCACCATCACCTTCAAATGTCTAACAAATTTCCTCATATCCACCAATTCCACCAATATCGCAGATGATTGCATACTATACCGGAGAATACATGACGCCCGAGATCGGCAGATTTTGCAAAAGGATCTCGATAAAACTATGAAATGATTGTTGAATGATTGAAAGCGTTAAATGACATTCGAACTAGGATAGGGCACCCTCAATATTTCGGAAGAGGAGATCATCCATACAAAATCAAATATAGGAATAAAAAAACCGACGTAGGTAAATACTCTTTTGCCAACCGGACAATAACTGACTGGAACAATTTACCTGCTGCAGTACTGGCGACTTTTCCCTCCAGTGTGCGTTGCTTCCGGAAACGCCTAGAGAATTGCGTGTGATGCCAAATAACTGTGTATGTTAGGTCTTCTTAGACATTCTCCTTAGTTTTACTTTGTTAGTTTGTACTTAGTTGTACTTTTCATATTATATATATGTAACATTAATATCTCCGTATATGTGCTGTAAAACTCTGCCACCGAGCGAAAGCTCATTAGCAGAAAAATAAATATTATTATTATTATTATTATTATTATTATTATTATTATTATTATTATTATTATTATTATTATTATTATTATTATTATTAAATGCATTCAATTTCCTCATTAGTTTCCTCTTCTGCTTTTGCTTCTGGAATCGCCGGTGCTACCGCCATTATCATTGTCGCTTCTGCGGATACTCCTTCGCCCCGTTCCTTCACATGAGGTTTGCCGCAAACCATCGTCTTTCTTTTGCAGCAAATTATCGTCTATCCCCGTACACACTCGCATTCGTGAAGGTTCCCATGGTTTCCGCAACACCGAGATGTCCAGCACGTGCAACCTGCTTCCTGGTCGACCAGTGGTGACTTCTTCTGACAGAAAATTCGCCTTTGCAACAGCTGACAGCTCCGCCACTCACTGGGAATAGCAGCGCCGTCTCCTTCGCTTCGTATTCGCTGCGGTGAACTTCACCACAGTTAGATTTGTATGCAATTACTAATCATACATTTGATTCTTCATTAATAGAAATGAAGTATTTGTCACTACTTACAGATACATACATACAAATTTTGGGAGGGGAAGTTAAAAATGTTTCGGTCAAGTGTGTCATTACACTAATTACAGATTTTGTAGCATGTTGCAGGTTACACTCAGCTCATGCTGCGATACGATTTTATTAGTTTTAATGATTATCTGAAAATATTTGTGATTGACAGTTAAAATAAATAGTAACTGAAACATTTTAACAGGGAAATGTCCCTCCTTTTCCTCCGCGTGGGTCCGCGCCTGTGGTTATGAGTGAGGCCTGTGGACGAGATTTTAAAACATTTTATTTGCAATGGTTCCATAAAGTATCAAAATTATTCGTAGAGCAACATTTTTAAATTGTAGAGTGGTCGCGTACCCGCCCGGGTCGTGGGCCATCGCCGCCCTCGTCTTGCGTGCGCGGCGGCGCCCGCGCTGCCTGTCCATTCGCCCGCGCAATTCCCACGCGCCGCTCATTCACTGCACGGAATGGACGGCTCGTTAAGGAGG
Organism: Gryllus longicercus; assembly: GCA_038098605.1. NCBI lineage: Eukaryota > Metazoa > Arthropoda > Insecta > Orthoptera > Gryllidae > Gryllus > Gryllus longicercus. The sequence goes on along the minus strand of JAZDUA010001079.1, from coordinate 15,576 downwards.
AACAGAGGGGCTTGGGGCGGCGGCTCTCATCCTTCTTCTGCTCAATAATAATAATAATAATAATAATAATAATAATAATAATAATAATAATAATAATAATTTCAAGTTTACATATTGGACGAATTTATAAAAACAAAGAATGTTAGAGACACTCTGCAATAATAATGTGACGTTATTAAAAGCATATCATTACTGAATTAGCGATATTCAACTAGGATTTAAATACATCTGCAGGAAATAGAACAATGTGGGTTACTTGCGGAATTTTACTTGACGATCATGAAGGAGAACATGTTGATTCTCGAAAGATTCTATATTCTACATTTTCTTCTCATTCCACTTATTCCTCAACGTTATCTTCATAATTCTACACAGCTGAGACGTCACTTTACTGTTCTTTCTCCAATTGCGTGACTTAAGCTGCAGATTTTTCTCCAGATTATTCTAATAAAAACACGTATCCCTACTCTACAAGATTCATTTACTACGGTTCCATGATGGTGGATACATCTCATTTACAAAGACCAATGTCCTGAATGAACTGGATTCATTCTTGTCATTTGATTCTTAATGTAAAATTCAAACAGGTATTTTTATTCAGACTTTAGGTTTTTAATGAAGATGACAAACAGGTGTAAAGTAATCCCCGTTCCATGTTCAGTAACCAAGCTTGTCTACATTCCTTCCGGAGAAAACAAATAAGTATCAGAATTTATTTTTCTTTCTACTTCTTTGTTTTTCTCGCCTGAAAAGGCTACTGGTCGGGTAATTGGCCAACCACGTCCCAACCATTACGCGACATTTCTTTTTCTTCCTTCTGACAAACGGAGCTGTTGGAGGACACAAAACAATTCCTGAGCCCCCGTGAATAAATTCCGTTTCTCCTCCGCTTTCTTTTCGTCATCGCTCGTCAATCTTCCGTACTTTCTGTCGCCCACAAAGAAACGTCGATGGCGCACCGAGGCGCCCGCCTTGCTTGCTCGCGACTTTCCGCCTTTTGGACAGCCCTGGGCGACCGGTGCTTCACGGCTAGCGGCGACACGGGAGGCACAGGGCACTTGGCAGGCAGACGGAGAAGGGGTGGGGCCAATGAATTGAAGCGAAAGCTCCATGAGGGGGCGGCAGAAGATGCGTAGCACAGCATTAGACGCGTAGGCACAAGGACAGGCGAGGTGGAAAGCACTAAAACAAGAACCATGAGAAGAGACTCGAACGATAGGTTCTTTTTCATGTCATTGAAGTTAATCGATCGGTCTGATGGGACTACTTTTGTTTCAAGTTAAGTAATACTACTTTCCAGCATATTAAAAAATTTAAAGATTATTTGTTTTTGACATTATGCCTGATGATGGAAATAATTAATTTCCTAAGCGTTGCTGTTATTACGTATCACGTGTAACAATGATGTAAAGCAGTTATAATAATTTTCTGACTTTACGTTCAAGGCTAAATACAGTTGTAATAATATTCAACAATTGTGTCATAAATTTCAAACTTCAAATTAACTGGAAATCAAAGCGAACTGTCAGTTCTGAACATACAAATAATGGGATCGACAAGGTCGTAACTAATCTTCGAGATTGCTAAGTTGCAGCAATTTTGTAAAAACTGAACTATTTAATATAATATGTAAGATCAGGAAACTTACATTGTTCACATTATTTTACTAAAAGTGCGAGTATATTAATGTCAATTTTACTGTTTTTGCTCTCACCAAAGTTTTGCACTATCAATACAGTCCTATAAAAGAAGACGACTCTATCCAGAGATTGTACTAGATGCGTTTAACCGAAATCGATGACAAAGGGTGTTGGATTACAGAAGTAGAATTATAAGAAGAAGCAGAGAAATATATTCTTTGTTCATAAAAAATATCCCGACCGATCTCCCGAAATGTGTAGTAGTGCAGTACGATGTGAAGTGAAATGTGTTGATTCGAATATGCAAGTGTGAGTATGAGTAAGGGGAATGGATAGGGCAAGGAAGAGGAAGGAGAGATCGCGCGTGGTCCGTGACCCGTTTGTTAGGTTACTGCTCCGCCATTCGTCTGGTATTGATCGGAAGAATGACGGAAAACGACCGATCAGATCATCCGACTCTACAATCCCCACCCTCTTAGTGCTTGAATTCGACTGAGGGTGCAGCTGATGTCAAAAATCCGCCAGGATCGTCTCTCGAAACGCAGGACTCCCCGGTCGCTCACCGCGGTGAGAGCCCAACTCAGCCAGCGCGCGGCGGAGAGGGCACAGGCGAGGGGCGGGAACGCCACCAGAGGCAACGGGTGCGAGTTCGGAGCAATCCGACGGGGACAGGGCCCGGGGGGGGCGGGCGGAGGCAGCGGCGGGAAGCTGCCGCGAACGGTAGCGGCGGCGCGGACGACCGCCTGTCGACGTCACTTCCGCCGGCGGATAGAGCACGCGGCGCGGGCGGCAGCCAATTCGTCAGACATTGTTGCACGTCCGCCGTTCCCAGCGGCGGCCGGCGGCGCACGGACAAAAGCGCAGCGCGCCGCCGCCGCCGCCGCCGCCGCCGCACAAAAACCGCAGCGGCACGCCCGCTCGCGCCAACCCGCGCCCGCCGCCTGCGCACAGTGGCCCCGTCGCGTCAAACGCCCACCACGCCTAGTTTACTGCCGTTTCGTTCCTTACGTTTCATCCCAAAAATGTGTATCATAGTATGTAAATTAAAATAAACCAAATGAATGAACACATGATTATATATATTTTTTAATATTTAATTTTCAACATTTCACACCGAAGGATCACTTGCAGGTTAATTTACCATTTAATATGCAATTATGAACGAACTTGCAAAAAGACTACAATTTTTGGCTCTCTCCTTACCCGAAACTTGTAGCAACTTGAAAAAATTAGATGATTACTTTAAGTTCCTGTCTTTATATAATAATTTCGTGGTCCCTCAGTTATTTCCACTGGCAAAGAACAGTTGCATCTAGAAAAGTGTTTTACCCCTACTCGCTTTGACGTCGCCGCCGCCGCGGTGCTGTTCGCGCGGCCTGCGCAGAGCTTTGCAGCGCCAGCTTCACTCGCCCCCCCCCCCCCGCTCCCCTCACCGAGCCGAAAATTCCTGTGGAGCTAATTGAACCTTTTGTGGCCTTGCGTTCCACTATTCCATGGCCAAGGCAACGTATTTCAAAATAAAAAGCGCAAATATTTTGTCGAATATGCCCAATTCCCAATTTGACAGATTTAGTTTTTGTCGTGTTGCTGGTCGGAATGAAATGTGATGGCGAATATGTGAAAGTGACCTGTCGAATTTTGGAAATGTGCAATTGAGAATTGCAGATCACAAAAAACACCCAGAGCCTTTGAAATGCCCTTTATCGTTTACGCAGAAGGGTTATTCTGAGATTAGTAGAAGATAGAAACATTGTAGTATTACATTGTAAGTTTTCAAATGGAAATTAGTGCCTCCAACAAAATATAATTTCAAAGCAATGAATGGATAGATTTCTCGTCCCTTGGTCAATAATTTGAAATGTTAAAAAAATGTCATTTCACAAAATGCATTAGAGGCAGGAAAGCTTACTATGTATTTAATTAAACAAATGGTAAATGCAATATGTGAGTGGAGTAATTACAAACAATGAATTTTGTTTTGACATAACATGCATCCGCACGACATTACCATCGCAAGATTATGAGTGAAGTAATATATATTAATGAAATGAAAACAAAGAGTGTATTTATCAAGTTCATGAAATTATTCTTCTCAACACACATACATCAGTATAGTAAATGTAGCTGAGAATTTGTTAAAATTTACAGCAAAAAGTGTTTCAAAACGTCTTTTTATATATTACTTAAGAGAAGAATTCAAACTTTCTGTAATTCATAGACATATGGAATTATTTTAAAACAATATGAATATTCAAACTATTAGGTTCATTCGGGTCTCAACTATTACTCATATTTTACTTCCCGTTTGAAAATCGAAATTATTTAAACGAAAATAAGCATACAATTGGTAGCATATATTCAATACTACTTCAGAATTACGCAACAGTTTAGCAATAATCGGATGAAATGCAAATGAAATAATCATATACAGGCATTGCTCAAACCATAAAAGAAATTGTCCATTACACGAGAGGCAATTTTATTTCCAGATCATTACATGTGCACCTATCTAGAGCGCCATGGTAAAATGAAATGCTGTGCATCGATTTGCATCACTGCCAAAATGAGATAGAGAACAAAAATTAGATTACGTCGGCCTAATAGGGTTTCCCACGTCAGTAATATGTTGGGGATGTTTACAGGATATAATTAGTTTACTGGCCGATTAACGTGCAAAACACATCGGTTGGCGCGAACGTGACGGTGGTGGAATCAGCGCGCGATTAAAATATAGCAACTCCACCGGCAGCTCTGGCACCACGTGATAAAGCGTTATCACAAGTGTTTTATTTGGAACGTGACACAATTTCATACACTGATACGGCCGTGCCTGCTTTCTTTGCCAGCGAATTACATCGGATGTAGCTGAGAAACGCTAGTCATTGTCGCTTACAGCTGCCTTTTGTTTGCACAGAACTCTAGGACCCTAGGTGACAGAAACAAGTCGAATGTGAAGTAAGTAGTAGTTGTATGTGAAATAAACTCATGAATTTCAAATATTGTTTGGGACAGAATGAAACTGTATCGATCTGGGCATGCATTTTCCCCAAACTTCATGTCATGGAGTACAAACACTATTTGATACAAGTATGAGGTGTGAACCAAACGATATAAGCTGAATGACGTCAGTAATGACTCAGCTAGTTCCGACCTGAGCACATCATTATTTCAGAGAATTCTTGAAAGCTAATAAATTACAGAAACAATCAAAATACTGCAGTACGCTTAGACACTAACAAAATTTCTAGGCAAAATACCATGTCTAGAAATACTGGTTGATCAGAAGTTTAGGGTGCCCGTTCAGTGAACAAGTCAATAGAATGAACCGTGTGATGAAAGAATGAGTCAATAGAATCGTTCCTCTTGAATTACGAATGTATTAAAATATCTCATTGCCAATTGCATCGTCTACAAGGAAAAAGAATGTTATTTATTGGTGTCATATTGCATGAGTTTTGCGCATTATATCCAGCTTTTCTAATTCGCATTTCTTGAATTTTTCTATAGAATTTTTGGATTTGTTTTAATGGAGAGTTTAAATGTTTGTTTTTTCACTAATCCATCGCATTAATTTTCTTTATTTAATACGCATTTGATAGCAACAGCAATAATACAATTACATAATATATTTAGAATTTGGTATTCCACAAATTATGTTTTCATCTTTGTTCGATTTCAGTGAGAGCAGTGATAACGCACGCTAACCAGTGAAAATTGATCGAATACTACGGGGATGTAAAATAAGACATTTTTGCCATCCTCAAGTCAACAGATATTTGGGCGCATTTTGAAAGACGAAAGACCTTCCGTACTAAATGTACCCCAATTGCCTCTCCTAAATAACATTTCTGGTCGAAGAAAGTTGGTCCTCTCGCCACTGCTGCAGTCAGAGTTGCTGCCTGCCAGTCGCTGCAGCGGATCGTCATCGACGGCGCATCGGATTGAGAGGGACCTCGCCGCGCTCATTTACAGCATTAAAAAGACATCAGCCTGACAAAGCGACGCCGCATTCTATCGAACGCCATTCTTGCTTTTAGCTCTTTCTGCTCCCACATCCTAACGCAACGGCCCCCGGCATTTACAGCTACGAAAGATACGAAATGATGATTTTTCCATTTTTTCGATATCCACGTAAACAAAACACAAAAGAAGTGTTGGTGAAATACTGAATTAATGCAAAAATTATTATGTTTTAAAAGTCTCAAAATAAGCGAAAAAGCAGACTCATTCTGACATTTCCCATTGAATTTCTTACATAATTGTGTCTTTGTTTTCAAGAAAACCAGCTTGAAACGAACTCTTCTATTCTGGCAACTAGAAAGTTGATTATCATTATTATATCCAATTGTCCAGAATATTCTTCAAACCAATCGCAAAAAATTGTGACCCGATGACATGGTTGCATTGTCATCTATAAAACTTCCATCGTTGTGTGGGAACATGTGGTCCATGAACGGCTGCAAACTGTCTCTAAGGAGCTGCATTTCCAGTCCAAGATCGGTTCAGTTGGACCAGAGAACGCAGTCCGAGTGCCTTGTTCTCCACTTGGGGCCGTGGCTCCGGGACGTCGAACTCGAACAGCGATCCCGAATCAGCTCTTGCAAACCGCAATCGGACTCATCTGAGGAAGCCACTTTCCTGCCGTCTAAGGTCCACTCGATGTGGTCATGAGGAACAGGAGAGGCCATGCAGGCGATGACGTGCTGTTAGCAAAGGCCCTCTGTTTTCTGTTGCCATTGCCCATAAAACGTAAATTACACACATGGAGATAATGTATGGCATTAAGATAATATTTAAAAATTACCATGGAAGGATATTTTGTATCAGTGGAGAATCATTTGTGGTGGATACATCAATAAGTTCTAATTACAACAACCCCAGAAGAAGCTCGAGGATGGGGTGAGTAACTTTGAAAGAGTGCGTAAATGATACAAGGGTATCAAACAATTATTCTCCGGCGACTTAAGTGTACCTGCAGATTGAATGGAAGAGGCGAAAGCTAAGGGTGAAGTGGTGTATTTGCGCTGTCCAGGAAACGAAAAGAGACGGAATGGGATAGTTTTCAACACATCAGAAAAGTTATTTAATTTAAATGCTTAAATCAACAAGAAAAATAATTCAAACCTATGACAAAATTGTTAGAATGGCGTTTTTGTGTTTATAGCCATGTGTGGCAATAAAATGTGGTTCGAGGGTGGCGAAATGCCAGGGGGGCGAAAGGGGACAGAGACGGATGAAGGGAAGCTGGAGACGGGGGTTCAATACACAATGACGCGAGTTGGGGACGGGGTAACTGGAAAGCTGCCTCCAACAAGAACAGCGTTAGTGGTGGGGGTGAAAATTACGATGTGGAGACGTCGTAATGGTAACGGGATATTAGCATCAGGGTCACGGGCAGGGGCAGGATTCGCAGCAGGAAAGCTGCAAGGGGCGTCACAGCCGGTGAGCTGCTCTGCCTTCAGTACGCAATTGCGCTTCGGTTTTCAGGGCCTAGTGTCGACGAATATTCAGCAAGACCTATGAAAGCAAACCCATTTGCCAACCGAGTGGCGTAAACGAGTGGCGTAAAGGCAAGGACACCTTAGGACGATACACCTTATAGGACGATTTCGTATATCACCCACCCCGACCTTTACATTAATTCTGTGTACACGAGCATCGTCTCTTGCCAGGGATGGTTAATGAATGACGAGCAATGGTGAAACGGAAGGCAGCGAAACCTTTCACGAACAATTTTGTCGGATGGTGGATCATCATTTTCACAACGAGAAACCACAATTGAAAGCCTGGAGACAGCGCACTGGCCGCTACAACAAGTCCACCCCGGAGAGCTGCCTTCTCGACGCAGGTGCCTCCCACACCGCGCCGGCCTCCTCCCCCTCCTCCCGCCCCTCCCCCTCTCCCTCTCCCTCCCCCTCTCCCTCCCCTCTCCCTCTCCCTCCCCTCCCCCTCCCCCTCCTCCTCCCCCCGCGCGGCGCGAACGGTGCATCAAAAGCGCATCAGGGGAGCGAAGCTTCGGGCGGCGCAGCCTCCGCCCACGCGCGCACGCCCACGCCCCCCGCGCACGCCCCCACCCGCCCGCACGCCCCGCGCCCGCCCACGCCCACGCCCGCCCCACCCGCGCTCTGCGGCGCGATCTGCATGCGCACCACCCGAAGAAACAGCGCTCGGACAAACAGCCATCGCAGGCGCTCGCAGGGTGGGTCGGTATCGACCCCTAGGGACGGTTGATGAAAGATTAGATTGGGTCAATGAAAATTAAGGGATCAACTGGGGGGCCCAGTATAATCAAGATCAAGATGACATTGATTGCTAAAAATGTTAATGAAGTTGAATTGTTTCGTGATGTAAAGCTACAACACATCTAACAATAAATTACAAATTCACTCCTCTTATGTACTAATCGTACACCTTTTAGAAAGCTCAAACAATAGTAACAATGTGTTCATAATATTACTGTATCACAAAAGCATATACTCTTCGTAATTGCAGCTGTGGAAAAGTAACGGCCAACTTCAGAAAACGCTTAACAGGGACTGCATTTTCTATGAATTGCAATACAATGAAGATTAGAAACAAAGGTACTCAAAGTCGGAAGTTATTATCATTGGGAATAGAGATATTTACGAAAATATTGGCATGCGATGTCGTCTGCAAGTCTTCAATACGGAATTCTTTGTGTTTTGATTGTGTTGTATGCTGTAAAAGTAAATGCAAGGAGGACGATGCAACAATTATTTCAAAAGGGGTCGATACAAGAAAAAGGTTCATAATCCCTGAGCTGAAGGATATGCACGTTTCTAATGAAGTCGAAAGAGTTCAGTAGTAGTTATGAGAGGAAAGTGAGTCAAGCTATACCGCACATATATTTTATTCTTATGTCTCGGAATTTTGCGAAGGCCGACGTCAAGGACGTTTTATGTTAATTGCAGAGACTGTCTTTAGGCCGGAGCCTCGCCGTCGACATGGAAATGCGCTACAAAAACCAGTGAAATTGGCGACTTTCTTCTTTTTTAATAAAAAAAAACGCCCATTTTATTCGGTCAATTTGAATGGTATTTTATTACTATCTACTTTACTATGTACTAAGTCATCTTTAACTTAACTATCTTAACAAGTACAACTTTGAATCGACGTCCGTTACGCGACGCATTCTACAAGTGCTTCATTAACCTACTTGCGTTAGATATTACTAAAAAAATCGATATCCGCCAAAGATAGCGGTGAAAAGATTTGTCCCTAAATATTGTCTCATTACAGACTCGAACGCCGGAAAGGGATACCTATATTATGAAAATGATAACATTAAAAAATAATAATCAAAAAATCTTGAAAACATTAAAAAATAATCCAGAATATTTTAAAATACTCAAATAAAAAAAAATTGTTACATATCAATTTGAAAAACACTACAAGAGTCTCCTACGCGGATACGCCCTAGAATAAAAATGAAGGGCGCCATTGTAGCCAAGGGAGTTGATCGCTTCGACTAGTTCAGGGGCTAGAGTGGCTGAGAACAGTCACTGTAACAATACTTCCCCTAAATGATTATGCCCAAAAATGTCACGTTTTGGCGCTTTCCTCGTCGTTTTGGCGCAGAAAAGAAATTGGCACTGCCATAAAAATAATATATACTGCAATGTTATATTTATTTATTCATTTAATTGACTGTCTGAATTCAGTATTAAAATATTTATTATGAAACGACAATCTCAAAAGACCCAAAATCTAGTTTTATCAAAGCGAAAATATATATTTTACAGATACATAGATTCATATGTTATGTATGCTGTGCTGATTAATGTGTTACTATGGTAAAAAACAACCGACGAACGGATAATATTCCAATAAGATAACGCACAGCACGTGTGTCTATGGACTGTCCAGAGCACGTTGAGGTCCTCCTGTGGCCCTGTCCATCATTGAACACGTGTGGGATGCCATTGGGTGGGGACTCGCTGAATCAACCTGCAGGATCTGGAGGAACGGCCGCAAGAACCGTGGACGCGCATGCCTCAAGAGAGAATCCAAAGGGTGTTTGACTCCATTCTGAACCGCATAAGGACATGCATTGCAGCCAGAGGAGGGGCGACACCCTACTGACATGGCGCCAACTTTCCACCTGTACTTGCCAACCGCTTTGTCTCTTTCATCCCCTATTGTAATCAGTTCAATAAAGTAATATGATCTTTCAAAATATATATTTACTTCCAACCATTCCTTCTCGATGCATCACTTTTTTTGTCAGACAGTGTAATTGTTATTCTAAAATCCTTCCCATGAAAATCCTTCCGCTTTACAGGAAGTAAAAATATATTTTTAAAGTTATTCCAATTAGTACCATCTTCCAAGAAGTATTTTTTTTAAGTATTATGTGTCATGTCTATTTATTTTTAATGAGTTAAATGTGTTTTGGGTTGTAGATTCGCTTATTTATTTAGTACTATACTCTGCAGCATACAAGAACATTTGTAAATGTCCACCCTCCCAAATCAGTCGACAAAACAAAAGAACGTTTTGATGGAAAGGAATGGAATTGCTTCTCCTCGTGCTGTCCCTTTGGACGCGGGTGACGCTCCACTGTGCGCAGGCGCAGTCTCCTCCGCCAGCACCGGCATTGCGCGCGACCGCCCTTCCGCACATCCACCGCCGCCTCCGCCTCCGCCTCCGCCTCCACACGCGCGCGCGCCGGGGGCGGCCAGGCGGCGCAATCACAGGAGCCGCGCGGCGCGGCGCGGCGAGGCGCGGCGGCCGGGCGTGAGCGACCGGTTATTTCGAGGCGGCTGGGCGCCAACCAGAAGTATTGACGTCACGGGACGCGGCGCTAATCACCACGTCATTACGGGAGCGGAGGGCGGTGGAGGCGGCCTGCGCGCCCGCCTCAGAGGACACGCATGACGCCTCCGCGCCGGCGCTGGCACTCGACGCCGGCGAGGCACCAACACCCACTAGGCGGTGGCGAAGTCGCAAATCCACTTGCTGCTTCGTCGGTTGTTCCGCCACAGTCTTACTCCCAGATAGCGATTTTGATACGTCAGTTTCTTGAAGTTACAATGTGTTAGTATCGATGTAGGGTTTCCCTAGTTTTGAAGTTAGGGAATCAGCAGTCAAAGTCCTATTATTCTGTGCAGACTTCGCAGCACGTTTTGTTGCATATCGAGGGAGACTTTCTATTTGTTTCTTTTTTTACTATCTTGCCCTAGTTACATGCTTCGCCACTTGCCTTATCATTTTTTCGGCGATACGATCATTTTCCACCTTTTGTTGCGAAATTGCTGAGATCGAGGTTGAAGAACGGCAGCCAATGGCCAACTTCTGGCTGCTCATTAAGTTCGCATGTGAAATAAAAAATTAATGGAATCGTAAGTTATTCATTCTTAAAAAGGATCACTCAGCATTCATAGCATTCACTTTTACAACACCTTGCCAGATGACATTAAACGATTAAATTCGAAACAAAAGTTTAAGTCCCAAGTAAAAATATTTTTCTGCTGCACAACTGTTTCAATACAATTACAGACTATACCGATCATCCAATAGGAAAGTAATATTAATTTTAACAATGACATTTAATTTATTATATACATTTGGATTGTATAATTCTAAAGAACCTGTAACAAGTATTGTACTTCTGTTCTGGGTCAATGACCCCCATCTCGATCAGGTTTTCGTCCAGTTTCCCTGATCCTTGAGCAAATTCTGAGATGGCCCGTTGTTTTGCTTCTGGACATCAATGTAACTTCAAATTAACTTCTCTCCTTAGCACGTCGCACAGTTTCAACTGTTTTTGTCGTAAATTACAGAAAACATTTTCGGGTCTTTTTCAGAAAGACTTCACATTTAAGCCGGACTTACGTTAGGCATAAGCTGATTGATACTTATTATATCTACAATATTCTCGTAATGTCATATTAACTTTAACAACTCCGTGACGAATTGGCATTTTATATATCATTATGGATTTAACAAAAAGGTTGGGCCACTCCATCTCCGATCTAGGTTAGAAAGTAAAGGTCTAATTTTGATAGCTTCACCGTTGCCTGATAATCACTAATTCACGTTTTCTTGTTGCGATTTTCTTCCGACGAAATTTAACGGTAACGTGCTGTAAAATTCGGAGATTGGTACCGTCAATTTGCTGGTACAATCTCACAGTGATTCTAACGATTGATCCAATAACATACATTTGTAAAACTTCGATTTAAAAAAAAATGATAATAATCATTTAACACGTGTAATTATACAAAGCAGAGGCCAAGTACCCCAAATAGAATGCAAATTAGAATATCTCATTAACTTATTAACTATAAATTATTTTGTATTTGATTAAAATTATTAATAGTATCTAATAGTCACACAGTTTTACAAAATTAAATGAAAAATCATATTATCCATAAATAATCCCCATGATCTTCTGAGCAGAATGAAAAAAAGAAAAACTACAGAAAGTACATTTTTCGAAATTGCAAGCTGTAAACAAATTTGCAGCATATTTTACAAGTGAAATATTGTTAAACATCAAAATCTTACTAGCAAAGAAAAGAGTTCTGTACAAGAAAATTTCTATTTATTTCTTGTGCCAGTGTTCCGAATGAAGCGGTCCTATTCATGCCAGGAGAATGAGGTTCTCTCTGCCTTCTTTACTGAAATGATGGGTTTGCTCAGGACCTCCGGCGGCCACTTTCAGGATTTGGAATTGAAATTTTTGAATATTTGATACAGGCCTTAGAACGCAACTCAAAGACAACTTCTAGAAATCTGACCTATTTCAAACTTTATGAAAGAAATGTCTTGAAATTACAGACCAGAAATTTTTAGTAGTTCTTTACTTTAAAATCTTCCAAGAAGGTTTCTGATTCATGATAAGTGCTTTATTGTAGTGTGTCCAATATGGCAAAATAACGGTATCATAAAATTACAATATTGAAACATATTTTCCTTCAGTAACGTTCAAGAAATTTCATTTATTTTACGTTTTTTGTTTAATTAAATTGTATGATCTACTAATTATGTATTCTTCTTTAAAGCATGTTTAGTTGGATTATCTATTCCTCATGAAGCCTCATTTTTCGTCTTGTATCGCTTGAATCTCATATGCCACTTGCCGTACTGCACGGCCGTGCTGTTTGCATGCTGTTTTTGTCATTTGTTTCCTCCTTCGCGAACAGCCGTTTTCATCACTCATTAGCTCAATGTCAAGAGGTGCCGTTGAATATTCTTTCGTTCTTCAAATGTGTGAAGATAACACGGTGGTTCCATTGTTTATGAAGTTCTTCACATGTCCTAATATTTGATATATTACTTGCTATCTGCACCCTGCCTTGTCCGAGTATTTATTAGCCACAATCATCTACTCGTAGTGGACAGGGAAAGGAATGTTTTCTACCTAAAATGTATAGTGGCGCACTCAAAGAAAGAAAGAAAGAAAGAAAGAAAGAGAGAGAGAAAGAGAGAGAGAAAGAGAGAGAGGAAAGAGAAAGAGAGAGAGAAAGAGAGAGAGAGAGAGAGAAAGAGAGAGAGAAAGAGAGAGAGAAAGAGAAGAGAGAGAGAGAGAGAGAAGAGAGAGAGAAAGAGAGAGAGAAAGAGAGAGAGAAAGAGAGAGAGAAAGAGAAGAGAGAGAAAGAGAGAGAGAAAGAGAGAGAGAGAGAGAGAAGAGAGAGAAGACAAGAGAGAGAAAGAGAGAGAGAAAGAGAGAGAGAGAAAGAGAGAGAGAAAGAGAGAGAGAGAAAGAGAAAGAGAGAGAAAGAGAGAGAGAGAGTGTAGGGGAGGTAGGCTCATAAATATAGCTTCTATTAATTTTCTAATCGAACGAAAGTCATTCAATGTATTAATTGTTTACGTTATAAATATTAACTATAAGTCAACAAATAAAAATACATTTTATGTTCAGCATAAATGAAAAATTATTTATGGAAACATGAAGTCGGATAACACTATATCTGTAGGCCTCTGAACCCCATTCCACCTTAAGAAAAATCCCGGGTGCACTTCGGATGCTGTATCCCCGACCACAACCCTGTTCTTTCACCACCCTCGGCCTGCAGTGTCCCGTCCAGCCTGTTCTCCCTCAGCCCCATCCCAACAGCCCCCCTCCTCCACCCTGCTCTACCCCAACTGCTTCTGCATCACCCTTGCTACCACCAATGCAACTGTTAACAGACGCATTGTTTCATTATTCCGTCTAACTTGCACCAACAATTTGGACTTTCAGATACTCAAACATTAATAACGCTACTGTTCAACATGAATTTAGTGGGAACTTTTTTGGGCTTAAAGAATCATGTTATTCACTTTGGTAAATTTTCTCACTGTATAAGAAATATTCGCGGAAAATTGAGAGTATCCACTTAAATTTTGCTTGAAAGGGTAGGAAAGGGCAATTAGATTTACAAAATCCCATCTCCGAGGTTTTCAAGATCACGTGGATAGAAGTTTGTTAAAATCGTAATAAAAGTGTGCAATTGTTGTAAAGAAACTTCTTTAAGTAAGAGATTGTTGAAAAAAATAAGCCTTAATATTGCTCGTCAAAATACTTCACTCTTCAGCCAAAACCTCAGCGAATCATTTGACACTTCCACTGATTAACCCAAAACAAAGAGAGATGACAAACATCGTAATAACAATATTATTGTATTGGTTTAAATACTATCTCAATAAGCAAAGGAGTGTATAAAAACACAGTCATTTTGAAATCAAAGACAGGCACTCCAATTTTAGTTATTTGTGTACTATATTCGCCACATGCAAGCACTCATCTTTCAGAGACATCCAGAATTTGCCTTAAGAACTTGTAAGGAGTTTCGAAGAAATTGATAAAGCTAAATTAACCTGAATAATTAAGTCTAAATTAACCTGAAATAATAAGATTACTTTTCCCTTGAAACAAATCTGTCAACCGTCAATTAATTGACAATATTTTTAATTACATCTTAAAGAGTGACATATTTAATCAATAATATCATATATTAATCAATTTTATTCTTGGCTTATGAATAAATACATTGAACGTAGTCTGGGATTTAGTACTACTGCAAGAAATTTGCGCCATGGGTATTATATATCACGTGTTTTATCCGGATGTTTGTTTCTACTTCAAATCTATTTTAATGACGTGCTACTAAATATACAAGTCAATTCGATTCTGTGACCTACACCACACTGTATGTCGGCGCATTACGTTGTATCACTTCAGGGGCAGAGCTGGAACAGTGCGTTGCAGCTGGCGCTAAGCTTAGAGAACAAGGAAATGAGATTAATCTCATGACGAAGCTGTCAGGTGCCATCACGTTTCATCTTGGCAAGTGTCTCCAGCGTAAATGTGTCACTGAGGGTCAGAGTGATTTAGGTTACGAGTCTATACCTTCTTAATGAGAACAATTCGCAAGTTAGCTGACTTCAATGAGATGGAGGCTGAACATTTTATTTAGCATTTTGATGAATTACAATTCCCTTTGATATTTCCCCAACTGACCCCATGCTTTTTTCCTGTAATGCATCTTAAGTTCACGGCGGCCGCTTACTCAAACATATTACGTTGTATACTGCTTACCTCGGCATGGATGTGTGTTTACGCATCCGCCCAGTAGCTGTGAACTGAATTGGTTTTCTACACCAACGGAATCATCATTAAATTCAAACCCTACGGATTCGCCACCCACAATCCTCAAGATCACATCAGATCTACACATCTCAAGGTACGATCAGTTTCGTGTTTTGTCAAAACTCATCGGAACGGGTAGAGTGGGTATGGAAAGCAAAGGCAAATCCTTCCTAAGGCTTCAAACGAATTCAGCACCTGATCTGATACACTGGCAAAGTTTTGGCCCGAAAACTGTCAGGAAGAGAAGACCCGGAAGATAGTTTCCAATTTCAAACCCTTGTTTGAATTGATAATTAAATGTTACTGGTACTTACATTAAATCATGTCCCACTAATA